>PITA01019029.1:0-38765 GCA_004023965.1 Spilogale gracilis | reverse complement strand
ATCGTTCTGTAGGCAGTGGTAATGAGACTATACCCAAGATCATCTGGCCAGATCAGGGGTTCCATTCCAGGTGGTTTATGGAGTTCAAAAAAAAGAGTTTGACTTTTAAATACAAGTGAAGAGATCTCTACTTCTCTTCAGGAGAAAAAAATGTGGCATTGTTTATTATTTGTGAAGAGCTTGTTAATTTGTTCCTCCATGGGCCTGATTACCAGAGAGAATGTCCCTGACCCGGGGACTGTGGGTCAGCCCTGAAGTCCCAGGTCTCCTAGGGGACTGAGTGGGCTGGGGAAACCCTCCCTCCTGCTCCCCTCCGCCCTCCCCAGCAAGGTCCCTGGAGCCTGTCGGTGCTGTCTGGGCCTGGCTGTCCCTGCCTGTCTGGTCTTGCAACACTATGCTCAGCTAGAACTTATTAACCAGAAACCACATGTTGTGATCTTTGCTCGCTGGACTGGAAATCACCAAACTGTGTACCCCCCACCCCGCCAAAGAGTGAAGTTTCAAGTGGCCCACAGAACCACTTGCGCCCTGCCCCCCTCCGAGGGGCAGCCAAAGCCTTTCCTTCGGGGTGGGTGTGTGAAGGGCCATTTTTTGGGTTTCTCCTTTCCGTTTCCCTGTGTGGCAGCTCACCCACTTACCCGTAGGTTTTGTGAGGATGGGCAGAGATGTGTGCCAGGCAGAATGGGTGCCCAAGTGATGTGCCTTCTGATGCCTACATGCACTGTGGCCTGGGGTCAAAACCTGTTTCTGGGCTTTATTTGCTCTGAGGTCTCAGGCATATTTTTCATCTTTTGCCTCAGTTTCCCCATCTGTCAAATGCAGATAATAACAGTTTCTACCTGCTCTGAGTAAATGTGTCAGTGTGTGCAAGGCCCCGAGCACAGCTGATCCCAGGGCTGTGCCCCAGCTGCTTCTTCCCTGGCTCCCCAACCCTGCCGAAGTGCTGCCTCCTATGCCAGCAGCCATGCTCTCTCAGGGGCTTCCCGCCCACACACAGTGGGCACTGCCTGGTGTTGAGCTGGTCTTCACACTGGTCTCCTGAACTGGGACTGTGGCCTGCTCATGAGGCTGGGGCTGCATGGATCCCATGGCCTGGAGCCCTCTGGGCATGGGCACTGGGCTTTCCCAGACCCTGGACAGCTCACTCCGCATCACTTCCTCCCTTTCAAACCCAGCTGGTTCAGTTTGAGCTATTTCAAAACTCCAGCTGTTCTACTACTATGATTTCTCTGTTTCTCCTTCTGCCGGCCTCCGTCCCTGTCACTGTGTGTAGCTCTGTCTCTTTCTCTGTCTGCATCTTTGACACCCCCTAGTCCCTCCCACTCCCTTCCACCACCCTCCATAACCTTCTGCTATTTTTGTTTCCTTTTTCAAAGCAGAATCCCATAGAACCCCATCGCAGCTTTGCCTGTGGCTGCCCTGGGCTGGCCCAGGCCCCTCCCTGACTGTGAGCCTGGGCCTACTGCCTGGCTTGTCTGCTCCGTAGTGCCCTTGCCAGGGAGCCTGGGACCTGAAGCCTCATGGAGGGGCTGCGGGGTGGAGGACACAGGCCAAGAGAGGTAAGGGGCAACCAGAGTAAAGGTTGGGGGACCTCAGTGTGGCCCTATTTGTAACCACCCTGCCCTCAGAGCCAAGGTGCAGCTTTCCAGAGTGGAGGGGTGGCTCCAGGGATCTTTAAAGCAATCCCCTTCTGGCCCTCCTAGACTCATCTGTCCACTTCCATGGCCAGCCTGCCCATCCCACTAGACTGCAGGTTCTTCTGATCTGTGTGGTGGGAAGGGTGGGGTGAGTGGAGTGGCCCAGCCCTGTAATCACTGGCCACAGCTACTCTATAAATAGGGCCTCACACCCATGCCTGTTCCCTCTGACCCGCCCCCCGCTGGCCTCGGAAGTCTGGTATGGGACCTACTTTCATGCAGACTATAGCCTGAGCAGAAAATGAGAGTCCCCACACAAGGTGTTTCCAAAGGCTAGGTGCCTTCCTCCGAGTTGTGGAGCCTTGGGGTAGAAAAGGGCCTAGTGTGCTTCACTGGCCCTAGGGATACCTCCTCCCACCCCCACCCCCACCCCCACCCCTGGTGGGCTGGCACCAGCCCTTCCTCAGATCCAAGCTTTGTCCCTGAAAGGAGCTCATCAGTGGGTGACCTGGAGCCCCAGGTGGCACATCTGTAGAACAGTGAGGAGGGCACCTCTCCGCCCCTGCTCCAGCGGGTTGTGCCCAGGGGACTCAGCATCTCCACTTAGGCACTGGCCGCTCACCCACCTTGAACCTGGGGCCCCCACTGCACTTTGAAGGGCAGCCAACATTGCTGCCACCTCCGGTCAGCTCACCGTCCGTTGAGAGTGGTGTTACTGGGATGTGTCCAGCTGTCAGGAGACAGAGGTTCAAGTCCTAGGGCCATTGATGAATCCCAAAATACAGGTAGGCCCTGAGGGCCTCACCTTCTCCCCACACCCTGGCTACAGAAGTGTTCAGGCCTTGTTCCCAGGCCACTGGAGTGGGGAGGGAGCTTGAGGCTGCCAGAGACAGGCCAGGAAGCCACAGAAGGTTCTGGAGGCCAAGGCGAGGCCAATCCAGCTGTCGTTTACTCATTCCTTCAACCAGCCTCTGCCAGGATGGCTCTAATACAGTGGTTCTCAAAGTGTGCTACTGGGCCCGCACCATCAGCAGGACCTGGGAGCTGTTAGAAATGCAGATTCTTGGGCCCCACTCCAGTCTTACCTGGTTAGAACCTCTGGGTGTGGGGCCAGGTAATCTGTGTTTTCATCTATGCATGCTAAAATTTGAGAACCGCTACTCGTGGCCAATTTGCCAACTGTTAATCAAATTTTCAGCTTATCAAATTTTCCAGGTTTATTTCTTCATCAAAAACACGTCTTAAAGAAAACACCTGAATCTTTTCGATGAATGTATTCTTGACGGCATTTGGAAGACTTGATTTTGTTGAAAGTCAAGGGTCATAGAAACATTCATCTGTCTTTTGAATATATTCTTTTCTCATTTGATCCTGAATTCTTGAAGATACTCTTCTTATGAATAAGCCATAGTCTTATGAGCTCAGGAATACATTATGATAGCCATTGACGTAATTTGTAAGCTAGACTTACAAAAATGTCCTTGCATATATTCCTTTTTTTATGATCAGTATTTTTATTTTCAATGAGATCGAATTCTCATTCCATGAAATTCACTTTTTTAAAGTACACAATTCGGTGGGTTTTTTTTTTTTAGTGTATTGAAAAGTTGTGTGATATGACCTCTATATAATTCCAAAATATTAGCCATCAGCAGTCACTCCCCACTTTCCCAGGGATTCCCACACTGCGTCCCTCAGCCCCGGGCAACCACTAGGTTCTGTCTCTATGCATTTGCCTGTTTGGGATGTTTTATGTAAATGGCATCAAACAACATGTGGCCTTTTGAGTTTGGTTTCTCTCATTGAGTGTAATGTTATGGGGTCCAGCTATGTCGAGGCCAGGGTCAGTACTTCTTTCCTTCTTACTGGTGAGTATATATGGGCATACCACAGTATTTAACCATTCATCCAGTGATGGACATTTGAGGTTTTGGTTATTAAATATAATGCCAATGGGAACATTTGTGCATAAGTTTTTGTGTGAATGTCTTTTGAGTTCTCCTGGGTGTGTACCTAGGAATGGCATTGCTGGGGCATAGGCTAATTTTATGCTTAACTTTTTTCCCCCCAATTTTTGTTATTATGGTGAAATACATGTCAGATAAATTTTGCTGCCTTCATCATTTTTAAGTGTACAGTCTTATAAAACTGAAACTCTGCACTTATTAAATGACTCCCCATTCTCCCCTCTGTACCCCGGCAACCATCTCTGCTTTCTAGCTCATTGGCTTTTTTTTTTTTTTTTAAGATTTTATTTGTTTATTTGACACAGAGAGAGATCACAAGCAGGCAGAGAGGCAGGCAGAGAGAGAGCAGGAAGTAGGCTCCCTACTGACCAGAGAGCCTGATGTGGGACTCCATCCCAGGACCCTGAGGTCATGACCTGAGCCGAAGGCAGAGGCTTTAATAGACTGAGCCACCCAGGCGCCCAAGCTCATTGGTTTCTACTACCCCAGGTACTCTGCAGTGGAATCATTCATGATTGGTCCTTTTGTGACTGACTTCTTTCACTCAGTATAATCTCAGGGTAGCCTGTGTCAGAGTTTTCTTTCCTTACCAGGCTAATACTGTATGAATTGACCCCATTTTGCTTATCTGTTCATCTCTTGATGGACTCTCGGGTTGCTTCCACATTTTAGCTATGGTGAATAATGCTGCTGTGAACATGGGTGTGCAAATATCTCCTAGATATCCTGCTTTTTCAGCTCTTTTGGGTAATTGCTGGGTTGTATGGTAATTCTTCATTTAATTGCCTGCGGGGCCTCCGTGCTGTTTTCCTAGCAGCTGGCCCATGTTATTTCCCCACTAACAGTGCACAGGGTTCCCATTGCTCCACATGGGCAACACTTGTCTCTCTCTCTCTCTCTCTCTCTCTCTCTCTCTCTCTCGATAGTAGCCAGAATAATGGGTGTGAGGTGGTATCTCATTATCATTTTGATTTGCATTTACCCAATGATTAGTGATGTTGACCATCTTTTCATGTGTTTCTTGGTCATTTGTGTATCTTCTTTGGAGAAATGCTGTTCAAGTCCTTTGCCCTTTTTTGACTTTATTTTTTGTTGTTGATTTTTAGGAGTTCTCTATATATCCCCTATAAGATACATAATTTATAATGTTTTCTCCCATTCTGTTTGTTGTCTTTGGGTACACAAAATTTTTTAAATTTAAGTAAATTTTAGTTCAGTTAATTCACATATACTGTATTATTAGTTGCAGAGGTAGAGTTCGGTGATTCACCAGTTGTATATAACACTCGGTGCTCATTACATCATGTGCCCCCCTTAATGCCCATCACCCAGTCACTCCATTCCCCCACCCACCTCCCCGGCAGCAACCTTCAGTTTGTTTCCTAGAGTTAAGAGTCTCCTATGGTTTGTCTCCCTCTCTGATTTCGTTTTACTTTATTTTCCCCTCCCTTCCCCTATGATCCTGTTTTGTTTCTTAAATTCCACATATGAGTGAAACCATATGATAATTGTCTTTCTTTGATTGACTTATTTAGCTTAGCATAATACTTTCTGGTTCCATCCATCCACATCTTTGTAAATAGAAAGATTTCATTCTTTTGGATGGCTGAGTAATATTCCATTACCCCTCTTTCTCTCTCTCTCTCTCTCTCTCTATATATATATAGATAGATAGATAGATCACATTCTCTCTCTCTCTCTCTCTCTCTCTCTATATATATATATATATATATATATATATATATATATCACATAAAATATATATCTCACATTTTCTTTAACCTGTATCTGTCAATGGATATTTGGGCTCTTTCTGTAATTTGGCTACTTGGACATTGTGCTGCAAACACTGGGTGTAGGTGCCCTTTTGGATCTACTTTTATATTTTTGGGGTAAATACCTAGTAGTGCAATTGATGGGTAATATGATAGCTCTATTTTTAACTTTTTGAGGAACCTCCATACTGTTTCCAGAGTGACTGTACCAGATTACTTTCCCACCAACAGTGTTAGAGGGTTCTCCTTTCTTCACATCCTTGCCAACATTTGTTGTTTCCTTTCTTGTTAATTTTAGTCATTCTGACTAGGGTGAGGTGGTATCTCATTGTGGTTTTGATTTGTGTCTTCCTGATTCTGAATGATGTTGAGCATTTTTTCTTGGGTCTGTTGACCATTTGTATGTCTTCTGCCCATTTCTAGATTGGATTATTTGTTTTTTGGGTGTTGAGTTCGGTAAGTTCTTTATAGATATTGGATACTATGGGTGCACAAAATTTTTAAATTGCCATCAAATCCAATTTACATATTTTTTCTTTTGTTACCTGCACCTTTGGTCATATCCAAGAAACCATTGTCAAATCTAATGTCATTAAGCTGTTGTCTTATGCTTTCTTGTTTTAGGTCTTATGTTCAGGTCTTTGACCCATTTGACTTAAATTTTGTATATGATGACATAAGGATCTGACTTCATTCTCTTGCATGTGAATATCCAATCTTCCTAGCCCCATTTGTTGAAAAGAGTGTTCTTTTCCCCTTTGAATGGTCAAAATCATTTGAACATATATGTAAGTGTTTATTTCTAGGCTCTCTGTTCTATTCTATTGATTTATATGTCTGTCCTTGCACCACCCACTGTTTTGTTACTATAGCTTTGCAGTTAGTTTTGAAATTAGGAAGTGCGAGTCCTCCAGTTTCATTCTTTTTTAAGTTATTTTTTGGCTATTGGGGGTCCCCTGTGAATTTTAGGATGGGTTTTTCTATCTCTACAAAAGTCATTGGAGTTTTGACAGAAATTGCATTGAATCTGTAGATTGTTTTGGGTAGTATTGACATTTTAACAATATTAACTTTTCCAGTCCATGATCATGAGACATGTTTCCATTTCTTTGTGTCTTATTTATTTCAGCAGTGTTTTGTAGTTTTCACTGTACAAGTCTTTTACCTCCTTAGTTAATTCCTAAGTATTTTCTTCTTTTTTACACTATTGTACTTGGAGTTGTTTTTGTGCTTTCCTTTTCATATTGCTCATTGTTTGTGTATGGAAATACAACTGGTTTTTGTGTGTTGACTTTGTATCCTGCTACTTTGGTGAAGTCATTTATTAATTCTAACAGTGTTTGTGTGTGTGGAATCTTTAGGGTTTTCCGCGTATAAGAACATATTATCGGCAAAAAGATAATTTATTACTTCTTCCAGTTTGGATACCTTTTCTTTCTTTTTCTTGTCTAATTTCTCTGACTAGAACTTCCATAATGTTGAATAGAAGTGGCAAAAATGGGCATCCTTGCCTTATTCCTGATATAGAGAAAAAACTTTTAGTCTTTCACTACTGAGTATGATGTTCACTGTGGGTTTTTCGTATTTGGTTTATATTGTATTGTAGTACTTTCCTTCTATTCCTTGCTTTGAGTTTGTTTTTTTTTTTATCTTGAAAGTATGTTAATTTTGTCAAATTGTGTCAAGTGAGATGATTTTGCTTTTCCCCTTCATTTTCTTAATGTGATGCATTATGTGATTGGTGTTTGAATGTTGAACTATCCTTGCATTCTAGGAATAAATCTCACTTAGTTATAATGCATAATCTTTTTAATGTGCTGTTGAATTCTGTTTTCTAGTAGTTTGTGGAGGATTTTTGCATCAATATTCATAAGAAATATTAGTCTGTTGCTTTCATTTCTTGTAGTGCCTTTGTCTGGCATTCCTCCCCCCCCTCCCCCCCCCGCCAATCAGAGTAACACTGGCCACATAGAATGAGTTAGGAAGTGTTCCCTCTTCTTTAGTTTTTGGAAAAGTTTGGGAAGGACTTGTATTGGTTCTTTATAAGTTTGAGAGACTAGCAGTGAAGCCATCAGGTCCATGACTTTTACATGTCTAGAAATTTCTGATTACTGATTTAATCTCCTTACTAGTTATGGGTCTTTCAGATTTTCTAACTACTTCATGATTTAGTGTTAATACATTTTTTGTTTTTAGAAATGTGTCTATTTCATCTAGGTTATCCAATTTTTTTGGCATAAAATTGTTCAAAGTATTGTCTTTTTTTTTTATTTCTGTAGTTACTAGTAATGTCCCACTTTCATTTCTGATTTTAGTAAGCCATATCTTCTTTTTTCTTGGTCCATCTAGCTAAAGGTTAGTCAACTTATAGATCTTTCCAAAGAACCAACATTTGCTTTTCTTGATTTTCCCTATTTTTCTATTCTCTATTTCATTTATCTTTGTTCTAATCTTTATTATGTCCTTCTTTCTTCCAGCTTTGTTTTTTTTTTTTTCTAGTTCCTTAAGTTGTAAAGTTAGGTTGCTGATTTGAGATCTTTCCTGGGGTTTTTTTTGTTTTGTTTTGTTTTTTAAAGATTTTATTTATTTATTTGACAGAGAGAGAGAGATCACAAGTAGGCAGAGAGGCAGGCAGAGAGAGAGAGGAGGAAGCAGGCTCTCAGCAGGCTCCCTGCTCAGCAGAGAGCCTGGCATGGGCCTCGATCCCAGGACCCTGAGATCATGACCTGAGCCAAAAGCAGAGGCTTTAACCCACTGAGCCACCCAGGCGCCCAGAGATCTTTCTTGTTTTTTAATGTAAGCATATGTAGCTATAAATTTTCTCCTAAGCACTTTCACTGTATCCCATAAGTTTGGTATATTGTTTTCATTTTTGTGTGTCTCCAAGTATTTTCTAATTGCCCTCATGAATCCTTTGATCCACTGGTTTTTTAGAAATGTGTTCTCTGATGTCTACAAATTTGTGAATTTTCCAGTTTTCCTTCTGTTACTGGTTTCTGACTTCACCCTGCTGTGGTTAGAGAACATACATTGTATGATATATGTCTTTTAAAATCTGTTGTGACTTATCTGTGGCCTAACATATAGAGTATCCTGGGAAATGTTCCATATGCATTAGAGAAGAATGTGTATGCTGTTGTTGTTCAATAGAGTGTTTTGTATATGTCTATTAAATCTAGTTGGTTTATTGTGATATGTAAGTCCCCTGTTTCCCTCCTCATCTTCTCTTACTCAATTCATTATTATGAGTAGTATATTGACATCTCCAACTATTACTGTAGAACTATTTCTCTCTCCTGTCAATTTTTGTTTCATATACTTTGATGGCCTGTCATTAGGTAAGTAAATGTTTATAATTGTTCTATCTTCTTGCTGTATTGAAACTTTTATTTATATATAAAGTACTTCTTTGTCTCTTGTAAACTTTTTTGATTCAAAGTCTATTTTTTTCTGGTATTAATATAGTCACCTTTGCTCTATTTTGTTATTATTTGCTTGGAATATCTTTTTCCATCCTTTTTCTTTCAACCAGTTTGGATCTCAAGTGAGTCTCTTGTAGGCAGCATATAGAATTGGGTCAGATATTTTTATCCATTCTGCCAATTTCTGCATTTTGACTGGAGAGTTTAATACATTGACATTTAAAGTAATTACTGATAAAGAGGAACATCTGTCATTTTGTTGTCTTCTCTATGTCTTATAGTTTGTTTTTGTTCCTCATTGCTTATTATACTGTCTACTTTTTTGCCTAGTCAATTTACTTTTTGCAGTAAAATGTTTAAATTCCTTTCTCATTTCTTTTGTGGACACTATGGAGATTATATTGAATACCCTAAAATTATACATTGTATTTTGAATTAATACAGGTTTCTTCATTTGAATGGGCCATACTTTTCCTGTTTCTTTGTATGACTTCTAATTTTTTGTTGTTGTTGTCAAACGCTAAAATGTAGCTCTCGAAATCAGATTCTCTTTCTCAGTAATTACTGGTTTTAGTTTCTGTTTTTGTTTTTCTGATTGTTGTAGTCTGTCTCTGTGCCTCTGAGGTTGAGCTTAAGGTGTAAATTTAAGTTCTTCCTAGGTCTTTTATGAGTCTCTTCCTGGGTATTTACAGTCAGTTTCTAATTTTCCCCACCTACAGAGTTGTTTTGAATGTTTTAGTATTTAATGTCTGGCTCCAAAAGTGGGGAAAGAGAGAAATGAATGGGGAATATTAAACCAGTCCTTTAAGTCTCCTGGAAGTCTTGTGGGGGGAGGGACTTCCAACAATGTGGGGCAGAACAACTGATTCAAAGCACAGATCTCTGATATTTGGGGAACAGGATCTTTCTTGCCCACTGGGGCTCAATGCTGGAGGCAAACTGCTCTAAGAACACAGGCACAGCTGCCTGCCATGTGGCTGGGGTGGGGGATGAGTAGCTCTCTTGTGCTAAGAGCTGAAATTTACCACCATTTACCATTTGAGCCTTCCCCTGGAAGTTGCAAACCTTCACTGGACTCCAGAATTCCAAGTCTAGCTGATGTATCAGATAGATTCTGCTAGTACAATTGTTGTCTAGGTGGAGAGACAGATTCTTGGTGTTCCTCATCCGTTATCTTTCCAGAATCATCTAGGTTTTGCTTTAATATTTTTTATTTTATTTATTCATTTCAGAGAAAGAGACAGAGCACAAGCAGGGGGAGAGGGAGAAGCAGATGCTCTGCTGATCCCAGAGCCAGACATGGGGCTCCATCCCAGGATCTAGAGATTATAACCGGAGCCAAAGGCAGACAGTAAACCATCTGAGTCACATAGGCGCCCCTAGACTTAGCTTTTAAGGAATTACCAGTTTTCTGTGGTAAAATATCTTTATATATCTCTATTTTTACATTCCTGCCATCAAAGTATAAGAGTTCCAATTTCTCCACATCCTCACCAACACTTGTTTTTGTCTTTTTTTATTACAGCCATCTTAGTGGGTCAGAAGTTGTGTCTTAATGAGGTTTTGATTTGAATTTTCCTAACAGGTAGAGATGCTGAGCATCTTTTTATCTGTTACTGGCAATTTGTATATTATCAGAGAAATTTCCATTCATATCCTCTGCCTATTTGAAAAGTTGGGTTATGTCTTTTATCATTTGGTTACAGGCATTCTTTATATATTCTGGATACTAGTCCCTTATCAGATATATTATTTGAAAATATTTTCTCCAAGTTGGTGCGTTGTCTTTTCACCTTCTTGATGGTGTCCTTTGAAGCAGGAAAGTTTTTAATGTTGATATAGTCCAGTTTATCTATTTTTTCTTTTGTTGTTTGTGCTTTTGATGCCATATCTAAGAAATCATTGCCAACTCAAAGATCATGGAGCTATATGTCTATGCTTTCATTATGAGTCTTCTATTTTTAGCTCTGACATTTAGGCTTATGATCCATTTTTTTTAAAGATTTTATTTGACAGAGAGAAACACAACTAGAGAGGGAACACAAGCAGGGGGAGTGACAGAGGGAGAAGCAGGCTTCCCGCCAAGCAGAGATCCTGATGCAGGGCTCAATCGCGGGACTCCAGAATCATGACCTGAGCCGAAGGCAGCCACTTAATAACTGAGCCACCCAGACACCCCTTCCCCTTATGATCCATTTGATTTAGTTTTTGTATATGGTTTGAGGTAGTGGTACAGTTTCATTCTTTTACATGTGGATATCAGTTTTCTCAGAAAAGTTTATCATAAAGACTATTTTTTTCCCTACTGAGTTGTCTTGGCACCCTAATAAAAAAATCAGTTGATCTTAAATGTAAGGGTTTGTTTCTGAATTGCGAATTCTATTTCATCAATCAGTATGTCTCTCCTATCCCAGCACCACATAGTCTTAATTACTGTAGCTTTGTAGTAAGTAGGTGAAATTAGGAAGTATGAGATTTCCAAGTTTTCCCCTTTGCAAGATTGTTTTGGATATTCTAAATCCCTTGAATTTTTGCATTAATTTAAGGAATCAACTGTCATTTGTTAACAACTGTCAATTTCTGCAAAAAAGGCAGCGAGGGTTTTTATAGGGATAGTATTGCATGTGTAATCTGGGGAGTACTGCTACCTTAAAGACATTAACTCTCCCAGTCCATAAACATAGGATATTTTTCCATTCATTCAGGTTTTCCATTTCTTTCAATGATGTCTTGTAGTTTTCAGTGATAAGTCTTGTACTTTGGTTATATTTAATCCTTAATATTTTATTCTTTTTATACTATTTTGAGTGGAGATGTTTTTGTAATTTCAATTTCAGATTTTTCATTATAGTATTTAGAAATACAATTGACTATTGAATATTGATCTTTTATTCTACAACATTGCTGAACTCATTTATTAGCTCTTAGCTCTAATAGTTGGTGGAGTCTATGTATTATAGAATATATACATTATTTGGGACTCTGTATAATATATATTCTATATATAGTTATGTCATCTACAAATAGACATCATTTTACTTTTTCTGTTCCAATATGGATGCCTTTTCTTTCTTTTTCTTTCCCAATTACCCTAGCTAGAACTTCTAGTACATTGTTGAATAAAAGTGGTGAAAGTGGGCATCCCTTGTTTTGTTCCTGATCTTAGAGGTAAAACATCTGGTTTTTCACCATTAAAAATGTTAGCTGTGGGTTTTTTCCTGGATGGCATTAATTTGAAGAAGTTCCCTTCAAGTTCTAGTTTGTTTAGTATTTTTATTATGAAAGGGTACCAGATATTATGCAACACTTTTCCTGCATGTATTGGTAATTATGTGGGTTTTTTCTTTTACTCTATTAATATGGTATGTTACCTTGATTGATTTTTGTATGTTGAACTGCTCTTGCCCTCCTGGGATATATGTTACTTGGGTATATATAACCATTTTTATATGTTGATGGATTCAGTTTGCTGGTATTATTTTTTTTTGAAGATTTTGCTTCCGTGTTCATAAGAGATACTATGCTGTAGTTTTCTTGTGATGTCTCTGTCTGGTTTCAGAGTCAGGGTAATACAGGGCTCATATAATGAGTTGGGAGGTATTTCCCACCCCCAGTTCTATTTTGTTCTTTTGAGGATGGTAAAGAGTTTGGAAGAGTGGTGTTAATTTGTCTTTAAATACCTGGTAAAATTCACTAGTGAATCATCTGATCCTGGACTTCTCTCTCTTTTTTTTACATTACTATATCAATGTATTTATACAAGTTGTCATACATTGCATTATTATACATTACATTATTATACATAAACGTTATACATATAATTGTTATATGTCATTGGGATTTTCTGTTTTTGAGTTAATTTCAGGAATCTTCATCTTTATAGGACTTTTTCCATTTTATGTAAGTATCCAATTTGCTTTTGTACGATTGTTCATGCCTTTCTCATTTCTGTAATGGTTTCTCTTTCATTTCTGTTTTCAGTAATTTAAGACTTCATTCTTGGCCAGTCTAGCTGAAGTTTTGCCATGTTTGGTGATTTTCTGAAGATTGCATTTACTTTATTAATTTATTAATAAGGATAATCATATTTTAGAAAAATATGATCAAGAAGCAAAAGATCATGAGCCTGTGCTTACCTAAATCATCTACATTACTAATAATATATTCATACTAATTGAATATGTAGGAATATATTCCTTAAAACACTTTTAGAGTAAAAGAATAAATTTAGTAAGCAGAGTTTTTGGTAGTTTTAGGAAGATTGAAGAGTGCAGCACTGAGACAGATTTATTGTATCCTTGTGCATTGCCTTCCAGTCTGGGAGACGTGCAACCTGCATTTACCATGAAGTAACACACACACTGGCCAGGGAAGTACAGACTGCTGTGTGTGTGTGTGTGGTGGGGGGGGGGGGTCCATGGGAGTCATGTGACCTGGTGGGCTGTCGCTGGAGAGCCTGCGGCTTGGCTGTGCTATCTCTATTGCTACCCAGCCCTTCTGGCTGCCCACACACAGGATCTGGGGAGGCTGGACCACCAACAGCTTGGTGAACCCCTTAGAGCTCCACAGACTTGGGGATGATAGCGGTGGGCATGAAATGAAGGCAGATGGAGATGGGTAAGTTTGGGTAGTCAGGCCTTTACCAGAGGGCTGTGGGCTTGGTACCACCTTTCTTCTCATCCCTGCCTGCCTGGCATCCTCCAGCTCTGAAGGGTAGGATGTGGGACAGGAGCAGTACCGCGTACCCTGCTCTGGTGGATTAGGGGGTCTGTCAGTGCCCCACACCCCACCAAGCCTCCTGGAGGCAGATGAGACACAAGAGGGAAACTGAGTCCCAGAGGTAAATCAAATGTGCCTAAGGGAGTTGGCCAAGTTCCCCAAGGGCTATAGTCAGTCCATCTGATGCCTCTTTTCTTACACCCCATAGCATTTGAAAATAGCCTGGGCTCTGTCGTTCTTGGTGGGAAGAAGAGGAGCCCCCTGCAGATGCTTTATGACTTGGACCAGGTAGGTGGACAGACCCGTACCCAGTGATGCCTTCCTCTACCTCCAGCCACAGGAAACTGAGAACTGAGTTCCCAGTGTAGACCTGCTGTCTTGGGATTGGAGCCCACAACAGGGCTTGAAGAGGCTTCCTCTGAAATTCAAGGCCCTGTGCAGAGAGGAGAATGCCTGTGACAAGGGCAAGCTAAGAGACCTGGGGTCTCCCCCCACTCACCCACCCACCCATCATCCACCGAACAACAGACTAAAGCCACGCTGTGCCAGGCACTCTGCCATGTGTTGAGGATATAAAAGAGTAAAGGACCCTCAGGAGGTTGACAGTCGAGTGGGGAGACAGGAATTAAATGACCCCCAGCTCTTAGTAACTGCTGTGATAAGGAAACATACAGGAAGCCCCTACCCTCGTGCTGTTCTCAGGCACCTAGACCAGGAATTTTGCTGTCCCAGGCATTCCACTTCTTCTGTGGGCCTTCTGGGACCATGCAAAGCCTAAAACACACATGCATTTAGAAACCACTGAGAGCCACAGGCCCCTGGCTCATGCACACACACCAGCAGGCATGAGGAGAGGCACCCATTAAAACAGCATGTATAGAGCACCTACTATATGCAGACTGTATAAAGACAGTATGTATAGAGCACCTACTGTATGCAGACTGTATAAAGACAGTATGTATAGAGCACCTACTGTATGCAGACTGTATAAAGACAGTATGTATAGAGCACCTACTGTATGCAGACTGTATAAAGACAGCATGTATAGAACACCTACTGCATGCCCAGGATGCTACTCATCCAGTGGCAAGCAGGTCAGCTGGGTCCCTGTCCTGTGCAGCTGACATTCCCAGGTGAGGAAGACATCATCCCATCACTATCACTTGCACTAACCTGTGAGTTATTTGCATCTAAAGGGGTTAGTACGAGGTGTGACAAGAGATCTACATGGAGGGTCCCAGTTTAGATGCAGGAGAGAGATCCTCTCTGAGAAAGGGACATTGGAGTTGAGACCTGCTGAGAAGGAGTTAAGACACAAAGAGGAAGGGGGCCACGTGCCTGGCAGTGGACAGATGACAGAAGAGGGTGTACGAGGTGAGCCAGGAGAGGGCAGCAGTACCTCGCAGTGGGGGCAAGGGTGATAGAGAAACCATAGAGGGTTTCAAGCTGGGGAGAATGATCAGCCAGTTTGGGTAGACAGCTCTCGGCTGGATCCCTGAAGGCTGAGCCAAGGAGGCCTGTGGAGCTCATCTGACCCACACCCTTGGGTTGCAGGTGTGAAGGCCTTGGTTCAGGGAGGGTAACTGGCTTGCCCTGGGCCACACAGCAAGCTGAGGGCAGGCCAAGCTCTCATCAGGATCCTGGGTTCCATTAATTCCAAGGGAGGGGCAGATAATTCCCACTGACTTGTGGGTGTCAAGGACCTAGGAGCTTAGCACCTTGTGGCTGGAGAAATAAAAATAATAAAAATAAATAATAAATACAAATATTCATATAAATATAAATAAAATATATTACTATAATTAAATAATATACAGATATATTTATAAGTAATACATTATAAATTATATATTATATATAAATAAAATAGATAATTAAATAAATATATAAATATAAAAAATAAATAATAAAACAATAAAAATAATCTGGCTAACAAGAGGTAACTGTGTACCAGACACTCTTTCAATAAACTCATTTTGTCCTCATGGCAACCCTATAAAGTAGGGCTGTTGTTATCCCTGTTGACAGATGAGGAAACTGAGGCACAGGGAGGTCAAGGATGCAGAGAAGGTCACAGAGCTCATAAGGACTAAAGCCAGGCTAAGAATCTAGGCAGCCGAATCCAGTCAGGCTGGGAGAGATGAGAGTTGCTGCAGGACTTTTTCCTGGAGCAGTGGGCATAGCCCAGTTTCTGAGTCCTGAGGGACCTATGTTGGGAGTCCTGGCTTCCCTACTTGAGATCTGTAGGCAACTCATTTCTTCTGAGCATCAGTTTTCTCATTTGTATGGAGACAGTATTGACTATTGGTATTTATGGGGCTCCAAGCAATAGAAAAGCTGACTTTCACCCTTTAGGATGGTCAGTGTTTACTTCCCAAGATGCTCAGAAACCAGCATCCCTTGGTACAGTGGCAACATGTTGCCCATCATCATCCTCTGAAAGTTGACATATGATACATCTTCTTGCCTCATGACTCCAAGATGACTGCCAGGACTCCAGACGTCTCATAGTATGGTAGTCCAAGCAGAAAGGGGGCCACTGGGGCAAAGTTTATTTTCCTTCAGAAGCCTTCTCTTCTTGTGCTGAAGGAAAGTCTTTCCTAGAAGCCATCTAGCAGACTTCCCTGTACATCTTGCCTAGACCAAGCCACATGTCCACCCCCAGACCCATCGCTTTCATGAAGTTGTGTGAGGCTACTGTGACTGGTTCTTCCCCAAGGCTGGGCACATGACCTACCACAAGTGGGATCTGCTGGCAAGGAAGGAAGAACTGACAGATGGGTGGATGGCCAACATTTCCTGCCACAAGAAATATGTGGGAACGTCTGGGAGCTGAAAGCAGACCTTGGCTGTGGGGCCACTGGACACAGCCCTCTCCTGGCAGCCATGTGAAGCCAGGCTTCTGAGGCCAGTCCTGTGAGTCTGCCTTAGAGAGAAAGGAATCCTCCTAGTGCTCTCACATCCCTCACTGCTCTGAGGTTGACAGCCACCCCTCAGTGAGATCTTGAAAAAGTAAGATAAGCACATGAGAGGGCATTCAACCCTTCAAAAGAGTATATACAGTGAAGAGTACCTTTCCGGGTGCCTGGGTGGCTCAGTGGGTTAAAGCCCCTGCCTCCATGATCTCAGGGTCCTGGGTTCGAGGCCCACTCCAGGCTCTCTGCTCAGCAGGGAGCCTGCTTCCCCCTCTCTCTCTGCCTGCCTCTCTGCCTACTTGTGATCTCTGTCAAATGAATAAATAAAATCTTTAAAAAAAACAAAAACAAAAAAGAGTACCTTTCCTCCCCACCCTGGCCCTGGTTACTGAAGCCAGGAAGCGACCAGTTCATTCCCTGTATGCCTTTCCAGGCATAGTCTAGGTATGTGTGTAGTGCCCAGTGCTCTGTCAGGTGCTTAGATCACTCTTTCAGAATCATACCTGCAGGTATATATGTCCTTTTTCTTTGCTTTATGTTTTAAGACAAATTCAAACACATATAGAAGTAAAATGTATAATGAGCACCCACATTCCCATCACCCAGTTTGAACAGTGATCAATTCCTGTCCAATCCTGTTTCATCCCTCTCCCTCTTTTCCTACCTAGGACTGTTTGGAAGCAAACCCCAGCCTTGTTTATTATGTGACAATTTCAATATACATCTAAAGGAGATGGCACCCAAGGCACCTGGGTGATTCAGTCAGTTAAGTGTCCAACTCTTGATTTTGGCTCAGGTCATGATCTCAGGGTTGTTGAGATGGAGCTGTGCATTGGGCTCCGAGCTCAGCGGGTGTCTGCTTTGGATTCTTTGTCTCCTGCTGCCCCTCCCCACCACGTTCACTCTCTTTCCCTCTCTCTCTTTTTCTCTGAAACAAATAAGTCTTTAACAAAAAGTAAAAGAAAATATGAGAGGCTCCCTACAACCTATCCTTTCTGAAACATCTATTTCTCTCCTCACCCTTTGTAAGCCCAAAGTGTGACATGTTAGCTCCTGTTCTGTACTTTAGCTTTTATCACCTGAAGTACCTTGAATTTCTGCAGGCTACTTTTAAAGGCATGAAAAGTGCAAGTGAGCACCTCCCCACACACAGACACATTCTTCCCTCCCACCCAGAACGGCAGATACTCAAGCAAGCATGGGACCCAATGGCCCACCATTTCAGGTGCTGCTTTGTCCTTCCCTGGAAGGACAGAAGGAAACACTCACAAGGCTTTTTTCATAACTGGGATACAATTCACATACCATACAATTCACTCTTTTCAAGTGTGCACTTCAGCGGTGTGTCATGTACTTACAAGCTGCGTGACCATCACCACTCTCTATACAGAACACTTTCATCGCCCCGAGATAGAAACCCAGCACCCATCAGCACTCCCTCCTTCTCCCTTCCCACCTGCCCCTGACAACTACCAATCTACTTTTTGTCTCTATGGATCTATTCTGGACATTTCATATAAATGGGATAGATCATACAACATGTGACCTTTTGTGTTTGGCTTCTTTAACTTTGCATGCATAATCTTTGTTTAGGGTGCATCAGAACTTCACACCTTCTATGGCTGGGTAATATTCCGTTGTATGGATAGACCACATGTATCCATTCATCATTGATGGACATTGGGTTGTTTCCACCTTTTGGCTATTAGGATTAAGGTTGCTGTGAACATTTGTATACAAGTCTTGGCCTGACATATGTTTCTGGTTATCTTGGGTATATTATCTAGATGGAGCGTATGTTTCTTTTGTTTATATATATTTTTTGAGAAGCTGCCAAACTGCTTTCCACAACAGCTGTATAATTTTACATTCTCACCAACAATGAATGGAGGTCTCATTTTCCCACATCCTCCACAATGCTATTATTTATTATATCTTGAAGGTTTTAAGGCTATTTTGAGAAATTAAAAACACTTTTCCTAAGAACTCTTAGAGGAAAATCAAGAAAAGGAGGGGTGGGAGGAGGGATCTTGGAAGTGGAGACCCTCTTTGGTGCAGAAGGCACTTGAAGAAAAGGAGCCACCATTAGGTGACTTGGGTCTAAGCACAGCTGAGGCAAGCTGGGAGGGTCTGACCCCAGTATTCTAATATCACTTAAGTTATAGAGTTGTAGAGTACTTAGCAAAGTGCCTGGCATACAGTAGGTGCTAGATAAATGCTGGATGTTAGTATTTCACAGAGGAGAGAAAGGCTTCAGAGAGGGCAAGCTTCCTACCCAACCACCAAGGTTAGAATTTGTTGGTGGGAAAAAAAAAAAAAATCAAGACCCAAAGGAACATACCAATTCATAAATACAGAATTCGCTAATTTTATTACTGAACAGAAAAGTATCTCAGTTGCCTATAAGTAGCTGCATTTTTCAATTCTTTACATGGAATTAGCGCTGTTGTTCTTATACACTATCCCGCTTTTGGTAAACGGTGAGCAGATATTCAGTTTGTGCCCACACTCACCACTCTGATGATATACTTACTTACCAGGCTTTAGTGCCCAACCCTACCCTCCACATCCTTGCACCCGCCTCGGTGGGGTTAGTAATTTTCCCTCAAATTCTGGTCTAGGTCAGATCCCTGGGTCCTACATGCCAGCGATGGGTGGCGGTGCTGGAGTTGGAGTTGGGATTCCCTGCTCCCTCGCTGCCCCGCCCCCCCCCTCCCCGCTGACGTCCACTGTCGCCCGCAGGGCCCGCGCTCCGCCCTGGCCGAGGTGCACCGGCAGCGGCGGGACCTGCTGAGCCGCGCCTGCAGCCGCCATGCGCGTGGGCAGCACCTGCTGGGGCCCGAGGACCTGCGGCACGTGCTGGTGGACGACACGCACGGCCTGCTCTACTGCTATGTGCCCAAGGTGGCCTGCACCAACTGGAAGCGCGTGCTGCTGGCGCTGAGCGGCCGCGCCCCCGGCGACCCGCGCGCCATCCCCGCGCACGAGGCGCACGCGCCGGGCCGCCTGCCCTCGCTGGCCGACTTCAGCCCGGCCGAGATCAACCGGCGGCTGCGCGCCTACCTGGCCTTCCTGTTCGTGCGCGAGCCCTTCGAGCGCCTGGCGTCGGCCTTCCGCAACAAGCTCGCGCGGCCCTACAGCGCGGCCTTCCAGCGGCGCTACGGCACGCGCATCGTGCGGCGCCTGCGGCCGCGCGCGCACCCCGACGCCCTGGCGCGCGGCCACGACGTGCGCTTCGCCGAGTTCCTGGCCTACCTGCTGGACCCGCGCACGCGCCGCGACGAGCCCTTCAACGAGCACTGGGAGCGCGCGCACGCCCTCTGCCACCCCTGCCGCCTGCGCTACCACGTGCTGGGCAAGTTCGAGACGCTGGCGGACGACGCAGCCTTCGTGCTGGGCCTGCTGGGCGCGCCCGGCCTGCGCTTCCCGCCGCCCCCGGCCCGAGCCCAGGCGGCCGCTGCGCGCGAGCTGGCCGAGCGCCTCTTCCGGGACATCAGCCCCTTCTACCAGCGGCGCCTCTTCGACCTCTACAGGATGGACTTCCTGCTCTTCAACTACACGGCCCCTTCCTACCTGCGGCTGCATTAGGTCACACCTTGGACGCCCCGACGGCTCGGGGGTGGGGGGCCTGGCAGTGCGCGCGCTGGTGCTGCCCCCCGGGGACCCCGCTCTGAGCACCGCTGCCCCCCCCCCCACTGCCGCGCGCGGCCACAGCCCACCTCGGGCAGCTGTACACCCGTGTGCCTCCCTGTCCGTTGAGGCTTGCTTCCTCTGCGGCTAGCTGGCGGGCACTCCTCCAGGCCCCTGCGTGGGGAAGCATTGAATTACTAGTAGGCGTTTAATTTGTGAGAAGCCACCTTGGGGGGTCAGCTTTGACCTCAGACCTGTTTGTGGTGCAACAGAGCAGAATGCCAGTTCGGTGCCATCTGTGCCTCTCCTAGTGCCCTCTTCACCACCCCTGCCCTGGTACCTGATAGGCGTGGCCCAGGAGGAAAGCCCCCTGTCATTGGGCAAAGGCTTGGGCCATCCTTGTCAGCCGCACGGCCCTGGAGCCCACCCTAAGTTGCCTTCCCTTCTGCCTGTCACAGAGTGGTGCTCCCTCTCCCTGTGGCCTGCCTCACCTTTGATCTCAGTTGGGCCAGATCCTAAGTCTTCCCTGTGTGCCCACAGAGCCCAGAGTGCGATATGGTGGCAGGTGTTACAGGACCTTGGTGACTGGGGTGCTCATGTTTTTGAAATAAATGTTTTTTTACTTCTGACATTTTGCGGTTTCTCTGCTTCATTTTCCCATTTGTTCTGCCACATGAGGCTGTCATATCTTGGGCATGTCAACAAGCCCCTGAGCCTCAGTTTTCCTTTGCTGCCAAATGGCGCAAGAATGCAGGGTGGTCGTGAAGATCAGAGGAGAGAGTTGGAGAGCCTGGCTTTCCTTCACAGCAGCCCACATGTGTGAAGGGCTCTATGGGGAGTGGGTTGAGGAGTGAGTGCACCATGGCAGGGGGTGCTAAATTCTGTCTGGAGGGGCAATGGTGAAAACTCCGGTGAGGGGGATCTGACCTTTCATTCTGCCTAGGCTAAAGATTAAAGTTGTAACCAGCTCAGTGAAGCCCTGGGCCTTGGGCTGTCCCCACCCTTCTGTGGGTGTGTGGGTATGTGCTTGCAGGGTGTGTCAGGCCCCTTGGCAGCGAGGATACACCCTCTGGCTTTGGGAAGACAGCCAGCCATGGGAGTCACCTAGGAAGGACCGAATGTCCCCTTAGTGACCGTTTGAATATATGGTATCCTTCCTCAGTTTCTTTGAATGATAAATCGAAGTGCCAGAACTTTGGGAAGACCAGGGCAGGCTATGCCTGAGGTCTTGAGAAACAGAAATCAGAGCACAGCCGAGGAAGGGCAGCTTGGCAGGGCAGAGGCCAAACCCAGGTTGTGGTGCCCCCACATCCTGTGGTGTGGGCCCGTGAGCCTGGTTACAGAGCCATGCTGTCCTGCAGGGTCCAGGGTGGCCAGGGACTGGCAGCTCGGTCCCACTCATGCCTTGGCCTTCACTGATGTTGTTCCCCCTGCCTGTGATGGATGCTTTCCCTCTCTAGGCTATTTCTAGGGCTCCTCCTTCTTATGGAAGCCTTCACAGACACTGTGTCCATGGGCCCTGCCAGCAGGGGTCAGTGACGGCCAACCTTTGTGGACCTGGGAAGGGCCTACCCCTAGGCACCCTGTGAAGACTCACCCCACTGGAGAGCCTGGAGGGCCATGGAAAGCCCAGGAGCCTGGACCAGTACCAGGATGAGCGGGGAGGGGCCAGGCTGGTGACAAGCCTGGAGGCGTGTTCCCAGCCTGGGGGCCCACATGCTCCCTCGGATGCCATACCCACACTGTGTCATGTGCTACATCATGGTCAGTCGTTTCACATGCTTCATGGCAGACACCTTTGTTCCAAGCTCCCTCAGCCTTTGATGCAACTTGTTTGCTGAAGTTACCGCCCATCAACTGGCTCCCTGCTCCCTCCCCCCAGGTTGCCAACATCAGAAGTCACCCTCCAGCTCTGCCATCACAGCACCTGCTGTCCTGCCCTTCAATGCCTCCTGCCTCCTGAAGCTTGTCACTTGTATACACACTCCCTCATGCATGGCAGGCATGCCACTGTGCACACCTCCACTGATGGCACTTGATGTCACACCCTCTGTTTTGAGTACGCGGGCCAGGCCCCGAGTGCTGGCCCCGAGGGCTGGAGGCGTCTTGTCTTCCTCTTGTGTGGGCCCCGGGGAATTCCTCCCCCTCTGGTGTCCTCTGACCTGCTTCCTCTCGGGCTGGCGCTGGATCGCATCTGTCCTCACAGGTCACAGGCTGCCTGCCGGCCCATCAACAGCAAAGACACAGCTGGGTCATCAGGTGGCCAGAGGAAAACAAGATCTCATGTGAACGGCTGGACAAGACAAAACGGCGTGCAGGGCGTGCTTACCCAGACATCCTTCAGTGATTTTTCTGTTAAAAGGCTACCCCAGTTCCTGAAGGAATCAAATGCCCACTTGGCATTTTAGCTTACTGACAGCTCTGCTGTTATTTCGTGGTTTTCCGTTTCTCAAAGCTGAGGGGTGCTGGCCAGCAGTCTCTCAGCAAGGAAGGGGCACCCAAAGATTGGGCTACAAAGACTTGTTTAAAATGTTTCAGTGTTCTGCTGTTTTTGGCTTTGCCAGGAAAATGTTTCCCAGATTTTTGTAGTTATGGCGTTGGTTTGTTTTTGTTTTGTTTTATTTTTCAGTTTTCTGTGGTGGCTTTGTCATCCAGGCAGCTTCCTGGGAGGCAAAGTTCCATGATTTAAAATTTTGCTAACATAAACCCCTGGTTCTTTGTCCGAACACCGCTTCATGCATTATTCAGTGTGGTGATCGCAGCAGCTGCTCTGCTGGCCTCCGCAACTGGCTGCATGGTGGGGGTGGGCTGGGCAGTGAAGGGGGAGGCCATGCCTGGAACTGCTCAGCCTGCTGGGCTGATACAGCAGCCCACGAGGTCCGTGGGCCAGGTATTGCGATGCCACCCTACCCCACGGGGCTGGGGCACTCTTCTCAGGGTGCAGGCCCTGCAGTCTGTGGCAAAGGCTCAGGGAAGGTCACTTGGATTAGCTGGGTCCCTTGTCCAGCAAGAGGTGGTCAGAACAGCTGCTCCGTGGCAGCCCTGGGAGCACAGGCCCCTTTTCTCCCATGGCTTCCCCATCCCTAGGCTGTATGTAGCCCTTCTCCATGTGGTCCATGCGAGTGAGCCATTCCCTTCCCGGGCAGCAGAATGTTGAAGACACACCATGGATTGCACATTCCAGAGCCTACCATTCCGGCAATGCTCCTGTCACAAGGAGGCTGGAAATGATATCCACCCCCAAGCCACATCCCTGCAGCAGTAAGCTCTTCCCGGTAGCATTTTGGAAGGCTTCTGGCTGCTCCATCTGCCGCCTTCCTGTAGTTTCCCTCTGGCCACCAGACCTGCTTGGCCTGAGCACAGAGATGTTGGGTATGCAGGAAGTCAGTGTCCCCCAGCAGCTCTCAACCTGGGTCTGCTGGTAGCTGGGGAGAGAAATACCGCAGCTTTTGCCCCTGAGGTGGGGAATTGTGTGTGCATCCATATGTTTATTTCCAGGGGAACCTGTGATTCCATTGCAGACTTGCTTTTATTTCATGGGTCCCTAAATGATGAGCAATTAGATTAAGTTGTGTCCTTTAGTGTTACAGCACAGCAGTGAATATCCCTGCATACATCCAGTCCTGCCTGGGTGGGAGTGATAGTTGGGTACATTCCTAGAAGACAGATCCACACCACACTGTTCACTGTGCCCGGTCCTCAGGAGGCTTCCAGAGTCTGCTGATGTTTTACTGCCACTGTGCTCAGGGCAGAAGGACAGTTGGGGATCAGGATGGCCTCTCTTAAATGCCAGCAGCATGCCTCAGGTTGCTGTCTGGGCTGCCGTGATATGCTAACTCATCCCTCTGTTGTCAAACATTCAGGGGTGGGGGGGAGGCATACCCCTGTGAGGACTTCTGCGATGCATGCTTCCTGAAGGCTTGTTTTTTTTTTTTCTTCTTTGAAAGGATTGTGTACATAGAAACTCTCAGGACACGGTGGGACCAACAGATAACTTTTTACTCCCTGATTATTCTTTAGAATCATCTCACAGGGGCAGAAAGCACTGGAGACTATGCACGTTTTAGGACTCCATCTGGCTGGGTGAATGGTATGAGCTTTTTCTATCTACAGGACTAGCTCTGTCCCATGTGCTGGGGGAGCCCTGCATGTCCTCCTGCCTACTTCCCGAATGCTTGGGGACCACAGTGAGCGAAGTGCCTGGGTGGAACCAGAGGGGTTCCTTTCTACAAGCTGCTGGTGGTCACAGGTAGTGGGACCCCTCCAGGAAAACGGGGTGGTAGTGCCTGGTGTTCGAGAGCCTTCTGGCTAGGGACACCTCCCCAGGGAACAAGGTGTACCTGGGACAGGAGAGCAATGCTCACTGGAAACCAAGCGTCTGCCGGAAAGAGGATGGACAAGCCACGGAGTATTTTTTTTTTTTTAAAGATTTTATTTATTTGACAGAGAGAAACACAGCCAGAGAGGGAACACATGCAGGGGGAGTGAGAGGGGGAGAAGCAGGCCTCCCACCGAGCAGGGAGCCCGATGTGGGGCTTGATCCCGGGTCTCCAGGATCATGACCTGAGCCGAAGGCAGTCGCCCAACCAGCTGAGCCGCCCAGGCGCCCCAAGCCATGGAGTACTATACATGCTAGCTAAATGATCAAGTGATCTGTATGCACCACCAGGTGACTTGGAGCAGCCTGAGGCTGATAAAAAAAGAAGTTGCACAGAGCGTAATATAACCCTATATCGCGAATAAAAAGGGGAGGTGGCAGCTGGGTGCCTCAGTCTTTAAGCATCTGCCTTCAGCTCAGGTCATGGTCCCAGAGTCCCGGGATCAAGCCCCGCATCGGGCTCCCTGCTCGGTGGGAGGCCTGCTTCTCCCTCTCTCACTCCCCCTGCTTGTGTTCCCTCTCTCTGTCTGTCAAATAAATAAATAAAATCTTTGGAAAAAAAAGGAAGCAAACAATGTATTGAGGTACTAGTTTTAGAAATATAGGAGAAAGCTATGATTACTGGGGGGAGAGGGAGGAGATGGGGTGCTGGAGAAGCAGCTCCCAGACAGATGGACACAACAGTCACATGTCACTGCACCGCTGCGTGGCGCCACGGGCCACAGTGTTGTACTTTGCAACTGTCAGGTAGGACAGGGCTGTGAACATTGGAGGAAAAGTCCTGAGACTCACACAGTCCAAATGGAGATCAGCCTGCCTCCGACCCCAATGGGAGGGGACCCTGGGGTCTCTGCTTCCTTCTACCACCAGGCCAATGCTGCCGGATGCACACCGGCCTGCTTCCCACCTGGGCCCCCCAGCCCCACCCCATGGCTGTCCTTTGTCTCCTGCAGGCTGGAAACCATCATCTTGTTTCTCCCTAGGGCTTGGGGAGGGCCTCTTTTTCCAATTCTTACTGGGGTCCTCATTCCACCTTCTTTCCAGAACAAGAGAGCCACTTGCCCACCTAACCCTTTGTCATCTTCAGGGCCCCTGCACCCTTCTCTCCTAGCAAGAGGCCTATAGTTGGTGTCGATTTTATTTACCCTCCCAAGGATTCTGAGATGAGCTTCTGGTCCCTTTCTCCATAGAACAGAGCAGTGAGACCTTGATGTCTCCTGCAGGCACCCTCCTACCGGGTATTGCTCTTACAAATTCCAAAGCAATTAAACCAGTCTCTGATTTTGACTCCATACTACTTTTCTTTGAAGATTCTGTAATGCACCAACAATGTGATATTAGGTTCATGCACTAAAATTTCAGAAAATAGTACATCTGTCCCCAGGTTCCCCAATTCTTCTACCCAGAGACACTGATTATTACCTACTACTACTACTACTACTACTACTACTACTACTACACACACACACACACACACACAGTTTCCTAATGTACAAAGATGGGAGCAAATCAGACTCATTTCTGTTGTGCTTCAGAAAAAGATCGGGATATGCTTTGTAGATCGTTGCAGACCAGCATATAAAGGGCTGGTTCTTCATTTCAGTGGTGGCCTGGTAGCTCAGGTCAGTGAAGAGCCCGCCAGCAGTGGGCATACAGGTGCTCCGACCCTTCGCTATGGTGCTGTAATGAATACTGTTGTCCAAATGTCTTTACTTTCATGTGTGAGTGCGTCCTCGAGATCAGTTCTGGGAAGTGACATTCCTACTCTTTCTAAACCTCAAACCAACCCCTCGAGATGAGACATCACCTCATTTTATAGATGAGAAAATGGACACTGGGAAAGTAAAATGCTCTGTCCAGGCAGAAATAGGATTTGAACCTGTGAAGTTCATTCACATGGCGTGGGTTTGGAGGAGATGAAGAACCCAGTCAGGGCAGTTCCCTTCACTAGACTTCACCTCTGTCTGTGGTCGCTACCTGGTGTGCCTGGGACTCGTGCCGGGAGCCAGGCTCTAGGAGAGGCCTCTGGGGGGGTGGGCGGTGCAGGCGGCTCAGTAGCTTGAGTTCCCAAAGTTGAATCTGTGGAGGCGGTGGCCGTGGAGGGCGAAAACAGGACAGTGATGTAAAATCTGGAGCCCCAAGCCTAGAAAAGCCACAGGAAACCCCAGGGGTCCAGAGACATCGGCCAGAGTCAAGACCAGGTCCCTGCTCCCAGCCCTGACCTGCCCCAGGATCACACAGTGAGCCTCTGCTGCCCTCCCAACTGCCACCCCGCCCCAGCGATGGCCACCTCAGAACCCTAACAGGGTTCCCACACTGTGCCTCAGACATAGCCAGGATTTAACCACCAGGCCTGCACAGACACTGAGTGAGTGGCATCCTCGTGCCTACCAGTCGCTGGACGGCCTCCAGCAGGGGAACCAGCACTGGATGGCCATTTCCCCTGTGAGGTCACTGCTCCTCTCCTAGTCTGTCTTTCCCAACAGCTACATCAGGTCTGGGCATACCCCCCTCCAACTCCCCAGATTTCAGTGGCTCCCCATTTCCCTTCAGACAGATGTGGGCATTTAACATTCTCCTTCTCCTGTCTCCTAACTGCCCTGAAAGACAGCACTTCAAATTCCCTAACTGGGACATTATTCTGTCCCGCCTCAGGACATTGGCACTTGTCTCCTACGGCCTGGAGCCTCTCCTCCTACAGGGACCCAGCTTCTTACCTAGGCCCCCATGCCTTCTCCTATCCTCTCTCCCCAACCACTCTACGCCCTACTTTGGCACCTGCTGACCATAGCCCTCTGGCCTAACCATCGCGCTCTGGTTGATTCCCCAGCAGAGGGCTCATGGGAGTTCTGAAGGTGGATGAGAAGGTGGGGGGTCTCTCCCACTGCTCCGCACTACCTTGATGCCTTTGGCAGAGGTCCCACAGCTACAGCCCCTCCCTGCCCTGGGGCTTTTGGCCCCTGCCCACCTCTCCCAACCAGAGGAGGGGTCGGCTCCCCACTGGTGCTGGGCCCTAGTGGGTTGAGAAACCCCCTGACTCCTGAGCTCCCTGACATCTGCTGACAGCTTCAGTTTGTCTTCCAGATGTCTGGTCCGTGTCACCCTCCAGGAGCACTCTTCCCATGGCCGTCCCCTGGGGCAGGCCCAGCACTGAGAGTCTGGGCCCATGAGCATAGTCTGACTGGTCCCAAGACCCCAGCCTGGAAGCTGATCCCACTGTGCAGATATAGCAGCTAAGACCCGGACCCCAAGCTCTGCAGCTCGCCGCCCCCCTCCCCCCGCTGTTCCGATATCTGGAGCAAAACCCACAGATGAGGGAGGGAACGTGAGACCTGGGGCAAAACGAGGGCCAGTGTGGACAAGGAAGAGGCAGGCATCTGTGTTCCTGCGTGTCCATGTGTGTGCACAAGTGTGCGTGTTTATTATGCCTCTCTGGGTCTCAGGTCAGGGGATTGTGTGGGCACCTTTCTGAGCTATCAGAGATGATAGCCATAGGCATGGCCGGTCAGAACAGGTACTGGCCTTAGAGTTGGAGGGAGGGGCTGAGGTGGTCACAGTAGAGCTGCGGTCCATGGGAGGTGGGGTAGGTTCAGCCCCCACCAACCAGTCATGGAAGCCCTTCATTATGTCACAGTTGGTGTGTGCCAGCCAGCCCAGGCCTCAGCCTGGATCCGAGTCCCAGTTTAGGCAAGTATGTGAAATATTTGTGTGTGTGTGCAGGGGGTCTTTCCAATGGTATCTGGGTGTTTCGGTGTGTGTGTGCCTGTGGGGGGAGACATTTGTGAGGACATGATCAGTCTAGAAGTGGCTAGTGTGAGGGTCTCGGTCCATGCCTCCCTGCTCAAAGCAGGCTGCAAGGAGACCAGAAACTTGCTGGCTTTTCTTCTGTTCTGCCTCTGCTATGTGGAGGACGGTGGCTAAACTGCTCCATACATGTGGAGCGTGGACAGGGGCCTCTTCAGGTGGGACCCTCTCCAAAGGTCCTGGGCAGCCTCGCTCCCAACCTGCCTCGCTGTGGGAGACACCACTGGAATTCAGTGTCTCCTTTCTGAGCCTCAGTTTCCTCAGCTTGGACATGGAGACTGCTGGGAAAGGCCTGTGTGTGTCCGTGTGTAGACCTGGGAGCAGGGGAAGGCGGATAGCTTGAGTGTGGTCGGTGGGTGGCCGTGGCTGGGGGCACCCAGGCCTGTGACTTACCCTCTGACCGGGATGGATCTCGTTGGCACCAGCATCTTCTGCAGGGGCAGCTGATCCCTCAGGGAGGTGGTCATCTTCGTGACCTCCCAGGGCTTCGGGAACTCTGCCGTGGCTTCCGTCAGCCACGAGAACCTGCAATGGGCAATTGGCAGCCACCAGCCATCGGAATAGCTCTCACTCATCTGGAATTTTCTACATGCCAGTCATTATTCCAAGTGCCTTATCAGCATTAGCCTGATGTCAACTCACAACCATTTATAGATGAGGAAATTAAGACACAGAGAGGTCAAGTGACTTGCCCAAGGTCACACAGCTAGGAAGCCCTCCAAAGTTGCTGCATTTTTTTCAGGACCCATCAGTGCATTTATGGCGGGATGCAGGACACAGCCTGGCCACACAGAACACTCAGTAACTGCTTCTGGCCAAGAACCCAGAGCTGCCCAGTCTGGGGGTCTCTCCTGGTTCCCAAGTGCCCTGGAGCTTTACAAACTACATCCCACCCCAGTCTGATCCCATCACACCTTTGGCAGGGGCAGGAATTCATGAATGTATTCCTCAGGTAGTCCTGTGAGGCCACAGGCTTAGAGGGAAAGAGCCAGCTAAGGCTTGGGAATGGCCCCTGTGGTCCCAGGCACGTATCTACAGGCCGTCAGCCCAGACTGGGATGAGGGTGAAGAAGATGAACCCCAGATTGTCACAGAGCTGCTCATGGAACTCCCCGTGGCTGAGAAACTTCCTCCCAGGTCCTGGAACACAGCCCTGGGACGTGCTTTGGCCTGGCCTGGAGGGAGGCAGGACTTGGTCCTAGGGGTCCGGGGTCTAGTACCTGTATGGAATCTTCCTGGCAAATTTTTCCTGGGCCTTGTTTCTACTCTTCTTACACTGGGGGCACTTCTTGGAGTCCTTCGAGTTCATCACGAAAGGGGGTTAAGCTGTGGCACACTTTTCAGCCACGGCTGGAAGGCAAGAGGAGGCCCCCGTCAGAGCGGGGAAGGAGGTGGGAGGAGCCAGGCTGGACCCAGAACCTGGCACTCAGCTTCCCTTCACGACTGCGAAGAGGACAGAGAACGGGGCCCCTGCCCACCTCCCAGGGCGGAGGGAGGGCTGGGTTATGTTGACCCATCACCTGTGCCTGGCCTCACCACACAGTACCGGTCATGCACGCTCTCACGTGTGAGTGTGTGTGTGTGTGTGTGTGTGTGTGTGTGCAATTTTATGTGCACAGCTTTGTGTAACCACCACTTGGGATGGTTTTCAACTGAGCAGCCCATCCCAAACTCTGGCAACCACGAATCTGTGCTCGTCTCTATACTGCTGTGACTTTACGAGTGTTATACCAATGGACCACTCAGGAGGCAACTTGCAGAGCCTGGCTTCTTTCCCTCAGCAGAGCTTTCTTGGGAACCAGCCTGGTTGTGCATCTCAGCAGGTAGTTCTTTTTTCAGTGCTGAGTAATATTCCATAGTATAGATTTGTTCAACCCTCAGCTGTTGCAGGACATCTGGGTAGTTCCTGGTGTGGGGCTACTGCGGATAAAGTTTCTATGAATATTCATGTACGAGTTAGTGCATGAAAATAAGTCTTTGTTTCTCTGCAATATGGGAGGGTGCGATCACTGGTGCTGATGGTGTCCATATTTAGCTGTAAAAGGAGTTGCCAAGCGACCTTCCAGAGCAGCTGTGCCATTTTCCATGCCCGTCAGTGCACATGAGTGACCACCTGAGCTCTGCAGCCTCAAACAGCCCTGAACGGGGCTGGGAGAGGTGACCATACCAGCTTTTGACCTGAGGAAGCAGCCCCACTACAGGAACCCAGTGGTCTGGAAGAGTTGGGGAAGGGGCACTCCACAGGACCACCCCATACCTTCCTGCAGACCCCCTAAGCCATGGGCACTATCCCACAAGCTAGCATGGCTGAATCTTCCTCCCTCAGGGGCAGAGGGGCCACTGCAGAAGCCAAGGCAGGACTCTGACTCCATATGACTCCATAGCCATCTGTCCTGGGCACCGTCATGTCCCTGTTTCCCAAGCTGATCCGGGACTGCCTTCCCAGTCACCCAACTTGCCTCCCCAAATCCTGGTAGTGACCATGATGGGGCCTTGGCTCAGGGTGCCCTGGCAGTGTCAGCAAGACACCAGGTATGAGAGCTGTTACACCCCTTGACCCCTCAACACTGGTCCCCCCTCGCTACAACACTCTCTCAGTTCAGTGACATAGAGAGACACAGGCCTGGGTACACAGAGCCTCCAGCCAGAAAGGAGTGGGTGAGTGGACCACCCAAGCTGCAGGCTACTCACAGGTTGGCTTATGTGATGCCAGAAGGGCAGAAGCTGGCCATGATCCTGGCTGTCATGCTACCACAGCAGCACTGGCCCTAGGGCCCCAGCAGGCCAGGTCCACAGGGTTATTGTGACATCAGAAGCTCCTGAAGTCACAATCAGTGACAATGCAGTTGCTGAACCATGTGGCTAAGAATCCAGTGTGAAGCCCTTTTGGCCCAGAGTGGCTGTAGGGATGGCAGCCAGTGGGCAGGGCTTGCGGGCGTTCCTATGCCCAGCACCCTGGACAGAGCATCCACCTGAACACATCCACAGCAGGGGTCTCTCCCATGCAGATTCTGGGAACAGAAGAAATATCCCAGAAATAGCTAAAACCTTACTTTGGTTTCAGAAAAGTGATCCTGGCCGGCTCTGACCTGAGCCCTAACCACAGCCCAGCAATCATGAGGATGAGGGCTGGAGCCCAGGCGGGGTATGAGAGCTTAGGGCAGGGCCCCAAAGGACAATTCCCTGTCTCCCAGTCTGGGCCACTGCCTTCTGTGTGGCCTCAGGCAAGCAGCTCATTCTCTGTGTGTCTGCATCCCGGACTATATAGGTGTCCTGGTGGCTGTGTGGAGAACAAAGTGAATGGGACCAGGAGTAGGTGTGACCAGGTGACCAGGCAAAGGTAGTAACACAGATGAGGGGTGGAGGGATGAGGTGGTGAAGGAGATGGAGTGAGGCGGATGGATCTGAGAAATTTCAGGACCCTCATTTAACACAGAGTGGTGACAGAGGCTATGGGAGGGCCAACGAGGATTCCGGGTCTCTTTTACTGCCACAGGAGGGGACTGGACTAGGCCTCGGAGGGAGACCATGGGTTTGGCCTTGGTCAGGTTGAGTTTGAAATGCCTTTGGGGCCTCCCTCCACTTAGGCACTTGTACATCTGGGTCTGAGATTCAGAGGGGTGAGGTCTGGGCATAAAGTACGTTTGGGGTCACTGATGCATCAGTGGTAACTGAAGACAATCATATGAATGGAGGCGGTGTGGAAAGAGGCATTGGGATGAGAGCTAAGATACCCAATATTTAATGATCAAGTAAATATTCAGTGCCTGCAACCCAGACAGAGGCACGGATAGAAAGGACAAAGTCAGTGGTGTCACGAAGCAGGGGGATGATCCCAGGTCCAGAGGCATAGAGTGGTCAAGGAATGAGAAGGTAAAGGGGTTGAACCAGAGGTGGTATGGTCATTTCATCTGTGCCACATGTCCCCAAGCCCTTCTCCATTCTCTGTTCTGCCTTAGTTCTACTAATGTGATGCATTACATTGATTGGGTTTCTTATTATAAAGCACCTTGGCTTTGTGGGCACAAATCCCACCTGGTCATGACACATAATCCTTTTAATATGTTCTTGAATTTACTTTGATAGTATTTTGTTGAGGATTTTGGAACCTATGTTCATAAGGGGTATTGACCTGAAGTTTTCTTATCTTGTAGTGTTTTTTTTCTGACTTTGCTATCATTGTAATCATGACTTCATAAAATGAGCTTGGAAGCGTTCCCTCCTTTTCACTTTTTTGGAAACTTTGATAAGAACTAATGTTAATTCTTTGTAAATGTTTGGTAGAATTCACCAGTGAAGCCAAGCCATCTGTTTCTGGCTTTTTCTTTGTGCACGTGTGTGTGTGTGTGTGTGTGTGTGTGTGTGTGTGTGTGTGTGTGTGAGAGAGAGAGAGAGAGAGAGAGAGAGAGAGAGAGAGAGAGAGAGAGAGCTTCTTAGGGGTTTTAATTGCTCTGGATAGAACTTCTAGTACTATGTTGAATACAAGTGGCAAAAGCATCCTTGCTTTGTTCTTGATCCTAGTGGGAAAGTTTCCAGTCTTTTTACCATTAGTTGGTCATTAAGTGTGGAGTTTTCATATATGGTTTTTATTACGTTGAGGTATCTTTTTTCTATTACTAGTTTACTGAGTTTTTTTAAACAGGAAAGTATGTTGAATACTGCCAAATGCTTTTTTGGCATCAATTGAGATCATCATGTGGGGTTTATTGTCATTTTTATTTAATGTGGTATATTTGATTGCTTTTCATAAATTGAACTATCCTTGCATTTCAGATAAAAATCTCACATAGTCATGGTGTATAATCCTCTTAATATACTGCTGAATTCAATTTGCTAGTATTTCATTGAAGATTTTTACATCAATATTCAAGAGATATCAGTCTTAGTTTTCCTTTCTTGTAGTGTCTCCTGGCTTTGGTATCAGGGAAATGCTGGCCTCATAAAATGAGTTAGGAAGTGTTTCCCCATCGTCAACTTTTTGGGAAAGTTTGGAAAGGATTGATATTCTTTAAGTGTTTTGTAGAATTCAGTGACACCATCTGTTCCACCTTTGTTCGGTCGTTTTTGATTACTAAATTTGTCTACTTACTATTTAAGGCAATTCACATTTTCTATTTCTTCATGATTTAGTCACAGTAGGTTGTGTGTTTCTGTGAATCTGCCCATTTCATCAAGGTTATCCAATTTGTTAGCATACGTTTGTTTACAGAATTCTCTTATAATCCTTTTAATTCTGTACAATCAGTAGTCATGTTCCCATTTTCATTTAAGACTTTAGTAATTTGAATCTTCACCTTTTCTTTCTGAGTGTTGATCATTTCAAAAATCAACTTTTGGTTTCATTGATTTTCTATATAACTTTCTACTCTGTATTTTATTTATCTTTATTCTAATCTTTATTATCTCCTTTCTTCTTCTAGCTCGGGGTTTAGTTTGCTGTACATCTTCTAGTTCCTTAAGTTACATTATTAGATTATCAGTTTGGGAATCTTCTTTTGGAAGATAGACATTTGTTCCTATAAATTTCCCTCTTTACACTACTTTCACTGCATGCTATAAGTTCGGTATGCTTTTTTTTTTTTTTAAGTTTGGTATGTTTTGATTTTGTTTCCATTCATCTGAAGGCATTTCTTAAATTCCCTTGTGATTCCTCCTTTGACTCAGTAATTATTTAAGGAATGTTGTTTTTAAAAAGAAGAAAGAAATGTGTTTAACTGCCACATATTTGTGAATTTTCCAGTTTTCTGTCAATTTCTAGTTTCATTCCATTGTGATCAGAAAATACATTTTTATGACTTGAATCATTTAAAACTTTCTAAATTTAGTAAGACTATTTTGTAACCTAATGCACCTTGGAGAATATTCCAGATACACTTGAGAACAATGTATATTCTGCTGTTGTTCAGTGGGATTTTCTGAATGTCTGTTAGGTCTAATTTTGGTTTATGGTGTTGTTCAAGTGCTCCATATCCTTACTGCTCTTCTCTGTAGTTCTATCTATTATTGAAAGTAGAGTATTAAACTCTCTATTATTGTAGACCTATTTCTCTATCAAATTTTATTAAATTTCGGTATATTTTTGGGTTCTGTTGTTAAGGGTGTACATGTTTATAATAGTCACATCTTGATAGGTTGACACTTTCATCAATATTTAATGTTCTTTGTTTTTTTGTAATATTTTGGCTTACAGTCTATTTTGTCTAACAGTAATATAGCTACCCAGCCCTCTTTGGGTTACTATTTTCATGGAGTATCTTCTTTCATTCTTTTGCTTTCAACTTCTCTGTGTTTTATGCCTAAACTGCATTTCTTGTAAACAACATATAGATGAATTATTTTTATACATTTGAAAATAATCTCTGCCCACTAATTGGAGAGTTTTAATCTGTTTACATTTAATATAATTACTGTAAGGAAGGACTTTCTTCTGCCATTTAGTCTTTGCTTTCTTTAGATCTTATACGGTCTTTTTAATCAATTCCTCTATTACTCTACTGTTTTTGTATTTAACTGACTTCTTAGTAATGTAAAATTTTGGTTCCTTTCTGTCCTTTTCTATATACTTTTCTGTTACTACCTGGTGGTTATTTTTGCAGTTATGATGAGAGCCTTAAATTTATGACAACCTACTATGAATGATAGCAACTGAGTTACAATTTTGCAGACTCTCTCCTATACATCTTCTCCTCCCTTTATACTACTATCGTCACCCATCACACCATTAACACAGATCTGCAATTATTGCGTCATGCATGTGTCTTTTAATTCACATAGAAAAAAGAGGGGTTACAAACCCAAAATACAATCACATTGACCTTAACATTTACGTGTACACTTACCATTATCCTTATTTCTTCCTATAGCTTTGAGTTACTATCTAATGTCCTTTCAGTTTTGTCTGAAAGACTGGCATTTTTTTGTAGGGCAGGCCTGTGAACTCCCTCAGTTTTTCTTTATTTGGAAATGTCTTAATTTTTCCTTCATTCTCAAAAGATACTTTTGCCAGATACAGAAATCTTGATTGAGAGTTTCTTTTTCTTTCAGGTCTGCAAATATGTCATCCCTCTACTTTCTGACTTCCATGGCTTCTGATAGAAATAAGCTGTTAGCCTTTTTAAGAATCCCTTGAATGTGATGGGTAACCTTTCTCCTGCTGCTTTCAAGATTCTGTCTTTGTCTTTGAGTTCTGACAATAAAACTATCATGTGTGTTGGTGCAGATCAGTTTGATTTTATCCTACATTGTGTCCATTGGATAATTGGGTATGCATTGTCATAACATAGGGAGGTCAGAGCTAGTGTATTGAATTAAGAATATGTAGGTAGGGCACCTGGGTGGCTCAGTGGGTTAAAGCCTCTGCTTTTGGCTCAGATCATGATCTCAGGGTCCTGGGATCGAGGCCCACAAAGGGGCTCTCTGCTCAGCAGGGAGCCTGCTTCCTCCTCTTTCTCTGCCTGCCTCTCTGCCTACTTGTGATCTCTCTCTGTCAAATAAATAAATAAAATCTTAAAAAAAAAAGAATATGTAGATCATCACCTGATGAACAAGAGGGCACAAGCCACCCACATGGGGTCCACAGGTAACTCCCTCAGCATCCAAGTTCCCTCTGGATAGGAAGTGAGACCAATGAGGTCATTTTGATTGAAGAAACAGTTTCAATACACCCACACAAAGAAGTAGTTACCAGAGTTGTTATTACTCAGAGACCCCAGATGTGAAGGCATATAACTGAGTCAGTGGAGGGAGAGCAGCTACCCAGGTCACAAGCAAGCAATAGATAGAGAGCAGGTAGCAAGGACCTATTGCTTACAAGATGGCTGAGGTGTAAGCCACTTTTTGTGACCTCAATAACAAAGTGGTTCTTTAAAATGTGGCTGGGTAAAGTAAAACAGAACTTATGGTGGGCATTCTAAACTCAAGTCCTTATCTAAATATCCAGAATCTGGGTATGTAGAGGGTTATCATACTAGGTAAAATGCCTAGGCAACAATCCAGGAAGACAAACTTGTTTTCCCCAAATATCATTTTCCCCATTAAATCATGCTTTTCATCAGATTTGAGAAGTTGTCAGCAATTATTTCTTCAAATATTTTCTGTCCCTTTCTCTTTATCTACTAGTGGAACTTCTGTTGGTATTTTTTTTAAGATTTTATTTGTTGAATAATTCCTACACCCAACATGGGGCTTGAACTCAAAACCCCAAGATCAAGAGTCACATGCTCTACTGCCTGAGCCAGTGAGACACCCCTCTGTTGGTATTCTTGATGGTATCAGCTTAGGCCTGATGCATTTTTCTTCATTCCTTTTTTAAAAATTTTTCAAACTGGATCATTTTGATTGCCTTACCTCCAAGTTACAGATTAAGCTGCGTCCCTTCAAAATTCATATATGGAAGTCCAAAACCCCAGAATGTGTGTTTATCTGGACATAGGGTCATTGCAAATGAAATTAGTTAAGGTGAGGCCATACTGGAGTAAAGTGGTCCCCTAACCCAATATGATTTATGTCCATATGAAAAGGGAAAATTTTGGATGCAGAGGCACATATAGAGAGAATAACAAGTGAATATAAAAGCAGAGATTTATAAGAAATACCAGAGATCACCAGTGAACCACCAGAAGCTGACAGAGAGGGATGGAACACATTCTCACTCACTACCTTCGAAGGAGCCATACTTGATGACACCTTGACCTCAGACTTCTAGCCTCAAGAACTAGGAGTTAATATATTTCTGTTGTGTAGGCTCCTCAGTTTTTGGTACTGTGTTATAGCAGCCCTAGCAAAATAATACATTTTTTTCCTTGAGAAGTGGGCATTCTAAATATATGATAACTCTGGAAATCATGAATTCCCATCCTCAGAGTCTGCTGATCTTTGTTGAAGGCTAGAGCCACCTATTTTGGAAAGTGTGTATTCCTTATTGTGTGTGGTCATTGAAGTTTCTCTTTTCTGTGGTCAGCTAATAACTTGATAAAGATTTCCTTAAGTGTCTGACTCCCAAAGAGAGAAAAGTAATAAAATAAAATAAAATAAAATAAAATAAAATAAAATAAAATAAAATAAAATAAAATAAAATAAAATGTTTAAAAAGTACTGTTGCTTTAAATTCTCTTGTGGTAGACAAGTGGCTTCAGATTGTGGGGGTCAAAAGAAGGATCAGCTTCTATGCTAGCCCCTCAGCTAGCAGCAACCAGCAATCAAAAAAAAAAAAAAGAAAGAAACAAAAAGGAACACACACACACACACACACACACACACACAAAACCCTGAGTTTTGAAGGACAAAGTCTTAGTGCCCCAGTAAGCCACACCATAAACACAGGTCCTTGTGTGTGTGGCTGCCCACCATGGGTGATAGTTGCTGGATGCATGGAAACATAGAAATTCACTAAAATTTACAAGCCTCTTCACCAAGCTCTCCCCTGGATGCTGTAGGTGTTTGATTAAACTCTAGAGTTCCCACTTGCTTCAGACCATTCCTGCCAGCTCAGTTATTATTTCAGTGGAGGGATAGATTCCTGGAGCTTTCTACTCTACCATTTCTATAATGTCATTCCTGTTCATCTACTTTCATTGTTGAGTAGGATGCATCACTGTCTAATCATTCACTCATTGTAGGGCATTTCAGTTGTTTCCGTTTTGGGGTTATTATGAATAAAGCTGCCATAAACAATCATGTACACATGGAGATGAATACAAATCTTCATTTCTCTGGGGTGAGTGCCTATCCAGTGGGTTTTCTGCTACCATAATTTGCATTTCTAAAAGGTGTCCTCTGGTTCTCAGAATGTTACTTCTGAAGGGATGTCCTAGTCTCTGTTTCTGAGTGCAATACATTATCTTTGAGCATATGTACAGTCCCCATTTCTTTCAAGTCCTGTACTCTGTATAATTTGTATGTTCATGTTAAATGTTGGAGATTAAAAAGATGTTTCACTTGGGGGATGATGAAACTGTTATTTATCCTGATTCCAATGGTGGTTTTACAAATGTTTGAACCAAAAAAAAAAAATCTTCATTTTGTTGTAATTATGCTTCGACTTTCAATTTAAAAAATTTTTATTTTAAGTTTGAAATCTCTGAGCTTGTGTTTATAGCTTATTGAATTTGGATGTCACTATCCAATTTTCTAACTGGGAAGTTTATTTGTGGACCCTTATTCTGTATCTTTAGGTATTTTCCTATGTACTTGTCAGAGTTCCCTGAGAGATCAGACTCTATCAACCTCTGGCCAGAGAAGGGTAAAGGGCTGGTTACCAGAGTTCCAGGAACTCAGTGGGAGATGGATAGGATTCAGTATGTATTTACCCTCTGTACTACTGTGCTGGGATAGCACCGAGACCTTCATTTGATCCCAGATGCCCCTAGTCAAAAGGCCTTTGGTTTTCACCATCTCCAGAAAATATTCCTCCAGATATGTGCCAGTGTGTAGAAAATGGTCTGTAGAGTGCCTGGAGGTGACAGTCTCACTGTTTCTTAAATAGATTTTTGGATGCTTGATGTCAGCTGGCCCCCACACC
>PITA01019028.1:0-38684 GCA_004023965.1 Spilogale gracilis | reverse complement strand
GTGAAAGCTGAGGTTAGAAAGGCTTTAGATGAGATGCAATCTAATTTAAATATGCTAACAGCCAGAGTAAGTGAAGCTGAAGATCGTATCAGTGATTTAGAAGACAGATGGATTAAGAAGGAGGAGCAAGAGAAGTCTTGGAGCAAACAGCTAAAAAACCAAGAAAACAGAATAAGGGAAATGAATGATGCCATGAAACACTCCAATATCAGAATTATTGGAATCCCCGAAGGAGTTGACAGAGAGAGAAGCCTAGAAGATATTGTTGAACAAATCATGGATGAAAATTTCCCAAATCTTGGGAATGAAACAAATGTTCATGTCCTAGAAGTAGAGAGGACACCCCCCAAGATCAATGAGGCCAGAAAAACCTCCAGGCACATAATAGTAAAATTCTTGAGTCATAAAACCAAAGAATATGTCTTAGGGGCAGCTAAGAGAAAGCGATCCCTTACCTATAGAGGGAGGACCATCAGAATAATGTCAGACCTTTCCACAGAAACCTGGAAAGCCAGAAAGGGCTGGCAAGACATATTCAGAAAGTTACATGACAAAAATATGCAACCAAGGATAATGTATCCAGCAAGGTTGACTTTCAAAATGGAAGGAGAAATAAAGAGCTTCCAATACCGCGAAGGTCTAAAAGATTATGCAACCACCAAGCCAGCACTACAAGAAATACTAAGATGGGTTCTATAGAGGAGACCAAAACCCAGGAGCGACACAAAACAGAAATTCTCAACCTCATAAAATCTATCTACGAAAAACCCACAGGGAATATCATCCTCAATGGGGAAAAACTGACAGCCTTTCCTCTGAGATCAGGAACAAGGCAAGGAGGCCCCTCTCACCACTACTGTTCAACATAGTGTTAGAAGTCATAGCAACAGCAATCAGACAACAGAAAGAAATAAAAGGTATCCAGCTTGGCAAAGAGGAAGTCCAACTCTCTCTCTTTGCAGATGACATGATACTATATGTGGTAATCCCAAAGGACTCTACCCCCAAACTACTAGAACTCATACAACAATTTGGTAATGTGGCAGGATACAAAATCAATGCGCAGAAATCAATTGCATTCTTATACACTAACAACGAAAAAATAGAAAGGGAAATCAGAGAATCGATTCCATTTACTATAGCACCCAAAACTATAAGATACTTAGGAATAAACCTAACCAAAGAAGTCAAGGATCTGTACTCAAGGAACTACAGAACACTCATGAAAGAAATTGAAGAAGACACAAAAAGATGGAAGAGCATTCCATGCTCATGGATCGAAAGAATAAACATTGTCAAAATGTCTATACTGCCCAGAGCAATCTACACTTTCAATGCCATTCCGATCAAAATCCACCAACATTCTTCAAAACGTTGGAATAAACAATCCTAAAATTTATATGGAACCAGAAAAGACCCCGAATCACTAAGGAATTGCTGAAGAAGAAAAACAAAGCTGGGGGGCATCTCATTACCTGACTTCAGGCTTTACTGCAAAGCTGTGATTACCAAGACAGCATGGTACTGGCACAAAAACAGACACATCAACCAATGGAACAGAGTGGAGAGCCCACATATGGACCCACAAATCTATGGGCAAATCATCTTTGTAAAAGCAGGAAAAAATATCCAGTGGAAAAAAGACAGTCTCTTCAGTAAATGGTGTTGGGAAAATTGGACAGCTACATATAGAAAAATGAAAGTAGACCGTTCTCTTACACCACACACAAAGGCAAACTTGAAATGGATGAAAGACCTCAACGTGAGGCAGGAATCCATCAAAATCCTGGAAGAGAACATAGGCAGCAACCTCTTTGACATCGGCCACAGCAACTTCTTTCAAGACACGTCTCCAAAGGCAAAGGAGACAAAAGCGAAAATAAACTTCTGGGACTTCAACATTTGCAAATCAATCAATATGATAGAACACATTAATTAAAGAAAAGACAAGGGCCATATGATCCTCTCAGTTGATACAGAAAAAGCTCTTGACAAAATATGGCATCCTTTTTTGATTAAAAGTCTTCAAAATATACAGATAGATGGAGCATATCTCAATATGACAAAAGCCATCTATGAAAAGCCCACAGAAAATATCATTCTCAATGGGGAAAAACTGAGACCTTTTTGCTTAAGGTCAGGAACACGACAAGGATGTCTACTCTCACCACTTTTGCTCAGCATAGTACTAGAAGTCCTAGCCTCAGCACTCAGACAACAAGAAGAAATAAAAAGCATTCAAATTGGCAAAGACAAAGTCAAACTCTCTCTCTTTGCAGATGACATGATACTTTATGTGGAAAACCCAAAAGACTCCATCCTAAAATTACTAGACTCATACAGCAATTCAGCAACATGGCAGTATACAAAATCAATGCAAAGAAATTTCTTACATTCTATACACTAACAAGGTAACTGAAGAAAGAAAAATTAAGAGATTGATCCCATTTACAATTTCACCAAAAACCATAAGATACCTAGGAAGAAGCCTAACCAAAAAAGTAAAGGATCTGTACTCAGGAAACTACAGAACACTTATGAAAGAAATTTAGGAAGTCACAAAGAGATGGAAAAACATTCAATGCTCATGGATTGGAAGAATAAACACTGTGAAAATGTCTATGCTACCCAGAGCAATCTACACATTCAATGCAATCCCTATAAAAATACCCTTGACATTTTAGGGAACCAGAAAAATGTCCCCAAATAGCCAGAGAAATGTTGAAAAAGAAAACCAAAGCAGGGCGCCTGGGTGGCTCAGTGGGTAGCCTGCTTCCTCCTCTCTCTCTGCCTGCCTCTCTGCCTACTTGTGATCTTTCTGTCTGTCAAATAAATAAATAAAATCTTTAAAAAAAAGAAAACCAAAGCATTACAATATCTGACTTCATGCTATATTACAAAGCTCTAATCATTGGGATAGCATGGTACTGAAACAAAAACAGACACATAGATCAATAGAACAGAATAGAGAACCCAGAAATGGACCATCAACTCTATAGTCAACTAATCTTCAACAAAGCAGAAAGAATATCCAATGGAAAAAAAAGACAGTCTCTTCAATAAATGGTGCCAGGAAAATTGGACACCACATGCAGAAGAATAATACTGGACCATTCTCTTACACCATACACAAAGATAAACTCAAAATAGGTGAAAGATCTCAATGTGAGAAAGTAATCCATCAAAATCCTAGAAGAGAATACAGGGAATAACCTCTTCTACCTTGGGTATAACAACTTCTTTGAAGACATGTCTCTAAAGGCAAGGGAAGCAAAAGCAAAAATGAACTAATGGGACTTCATTAAGACAAAAAGCTTCTGCACAGCAAATTAAACAGTGAACAAACTAAAAGGCAACCTACTGAATGCGAGATGATATTTGCAAATGACATTACAGATAAAAGGCTGGTATCCAAGATCTATAAGGAACTTCTCAAACTCAACACCCAAAAAACAATCCAGTCAAGAAATGGGCAGAATACCTGAACAGACACTACTTCAAAGATGACATACAAATGTCTAACACATAAAATGTGTTAAAGATGACATATAAATGGCTAGACACACAAAAAAATTCTCCACATCACTTGTCATCAGGGAAATATAAATAAAAACCACAATGAGATACCAACTTACATCAATTAGAGTGGCAAAAATTAACAAGACAAGAAACAACAAATGTTAGTGAGAATGTTCGTGGAAATGCAAGTTGGTACAGCCACTTTAGAAAACAGTATGGAGGTTTCTTAATATGTTAAAAACAGAGCTAACCTAGACCCAGAAATTGCACTATTAGGTATTTAATCCAAAGATAAAGAGGTAGTGAAAAGAACGGCACATGTACCCCAATGTTCATAGCAGCAATGTCCACAATAGCCAAACTGTGGAAGGAGCCCAGATGTCCTTCAACCGATGAATGGATAAAGAAGATGTGATTCGAGAACTTCAGACCAATATCGCTGATGAATATGGATGCCAAGACTCTCAACAAGATCCTTGCCAACAGGATCCAACAATACATTAAAAAGATTATCCACCATGACCTGGTGCGTTTTATCCCAGGGATACAAAGGTGGTTCAACACTCACAAACCAATCAACGTGATAGAACAAATCAATAAGAGAAGAGAGAAGAATGACGTGGTGCTCTCAATTGATGCAGAAAAGGCATTTGACAAAATACAACATCTGTTCGTGATCAAAATTCTTCAAAGTATAGGGATAGAGGGAACATTTCTCAACCTCATAAAATCTATCTACCAAAAACCCATAGCAAATATCATTCTCAACAGGGGAAAAACTGACAGCCTTCCCTCTGAGATCAGGAACAAGACAAGGATACCCACTCTCACCACTACTGTTCAACATAGTGTTAGAAGTCCTAGCAACAGCAATCAGACAACAGAAAGAAATAAAAGGTATCCAGCTTGGCAAAGAGGAAGTCAAACTCTCTCTCTTTGCAGATGACATGATACTTTATGTGGAAAACCCAAAAGACTCTACCCACAAACTACCAGAACTCATACAATAATTCGGTAATGTGGCAGGATACAAAATCAATGCACAGAAATCAGTTGCATTCTTATACACTAACAATGAAAATATAGAAAGGGAAATCAGAGAATCGATTCCATTTACTATAGCACAAAAAAACATAAGATACTTAGCAATAAATCTAACCAAAGCAGTCAAGGATCTGTACTCGAGGAACTACAGAACACTCGTGAAAAAATTGAAGGAGACACAAAAAGATGGAAGACCATTTCATGCTCATGGATCAGAAGAATAAACATTGTCAAAATGTCCAGACTGCCCAGAGCAATCTATACTTTCAATGCCATTCCGATCAAAATTCCACCAACATTCTTCAAAGCGTTGGAGCAAACAATCCTAAAATTTATATGGAACCAGAAAAGACCCCGAATCGCTAAGGAATTGCTGAAGAAGAAAAACAAAGCTGGGGGCATCTCGTTACCTGACTTCAGGCTTTATTACAAAGCTGTGATTACCAAGACAGCATGGTACTGGCACAAAACAGACACATCGACCAATGGAACAGATTGGAGAGCCCAGATATGGGCCCACAAATCTATGGGCAAATCATCTTTGTAAGAGCAGGAAAAAATATCCAGTGGAAAAAAGACAGTCTCTTCAGTAAATGGTGCTGGGAAAATTGGACAGCTACATATAGAAAAATGAAAGTAGACCATTCTCTTACACCACACACAAAGGCAAACTTGAAATGGATGAAAGACCTCAACGTGAGGCAGGAATCCATCAAAATCCTGGAAGAGAACATAGGCAGCAACCTCTTTGACATTGGCCACAGCAACTTCTTTCAAGACACGTATCCAAAGGCAAAGGAGACAAAAGCGAACATAAACTTCTGGGACTTCATCAAAATAAAAAGCTTCTGTACAGCAAAGGAAACAGTCAACAAAACAAACAGGCAACCCACACAATGGGAGAAGATATTTGCAAATGACACCACAGACAAAGGGCTGGTATCCAAGATCTATAAAGAACTACTCAAACTCAACACCCAAAAAGAAGATGAACACATCAAAAAATGGGCAAGAGACATGAAGAGGCACTTCTCCGTAGAAGATATACAAATGGCTAACAGACACATGAAAAAATGTGCTCAGCATCACTAGCTATCAGGGAAATTCAAATCAAAATCACACTGAGATACCACCTTACATCAGTCAGAATGGCCAAAATTAACAAGTCAGGAAGCAACAAGTGTTGGAGAGGCTGCGGAGAAAGAGGAACCTTCTTATACTGTTGGTGGGAATGTAAACTGGTGCAGCCACTTTGGAAAACAGTGTGGAGATTCCTTAAAAAATTAAAAATAGAACTACCCTATGACCCTGCAATTTCACTACTGGGCATTTACCCCAAAGATACAGATGTAGTGAAAAGAAGGGTCATATGTACCCCAATGTTCATCACAGCAATGGCCACAATCACCAAACTGTGGAAACAGCCAAGGTGCCCTTCAACAGATGAATGGATAAAGAAGATGTGGTACATACATACAATGGAATACTACACCTCCATCAGAAAGGATGAATATCCATCTTTTGTAGCAACATGGACTGGATTGGAAGAGATTATGCTGAGTGAAATAAGCCAAGTAGAGAAAGTCAAGTATCATATGGTTTCACTTACTTACGGTGCATAAGGGGTAACCTAGAGGACAGTGGGAGAAGGAAAGTAAATGGGAAGTAGGATAATCCAGGGAGAGAAACGAAACAACAGAGACTTTGGACACAGAAACAAACTGAGGGACTTGGAGGGAGGGGGATGGAGGGATGGGAGAGCCTGGTGGTGGGTACTGGGGGGCACCTATTGCATGGAGCACTGCGTGTGGGGAATGGGGAATGAATCTTGGAACACTGGAAAAATAATAAAAAATAATAATAAAAAAGAAGATATGATTCATATATACAATGGATATTGTTCATCCATCAGAAAAGATGAATACCTACCATTGGCATTGGCATGGATGGACCTAGAGGGGATTATGCTAAGTGAAATAAGTCAATCAGAAAAAGACAGTTATATGGTTTCACTCATATGTGGAATATAAGAAATAGTGTAGAAAGAGAAATCATGGACTTGAACTCATTTACAATTCCAACAAAAGTGTAAGATACCTGGGAATAAACCTAACCAAAAAAGTAAAATATCTATACTCTGAAAATAATTTTTTTAATTTTTTTTAATTTTATTTATTTATTTGACAGAGAGAAACACAGCCAGAGAGGGAACACAAGCAGAGGGACTGAGAGGGGGAGAAGCAGGCTTCCCGCCGAGCAGAAAGCCCGATGTGGGGCTCGATTCCAGGTCTCCAGGATCATGACCTGAGCTGAAGGCAGTCGCTTAACCAACTGAGCCACCCAGGCGCCCCTCTGAAAATAATTTTTAAAAATTTATGAAGGAAATTAAAGAGGTCACAAATAAATGGAGAAAAATTCCATGCTCATGGATTGGAATAACAAATGTTGTTAAAATATCTATAATACCCAAAGCAATCTACCCATTTAATGTAACCCCTATCAAAATACCACCACATTTTTCACAGAGCTAGAACAAACAATCCTAAAACTGGTATGGAATCACAAACAACACTGAACAGTCAAAAGAATCCTGAAAATGAAAAGCAAAGCTAAAAGCATCACGCTTCTGGACTTCAAACTATACTACCAAGCTATAGTCATCAAGACACCATGGTACTGGCACAAGAATAGACACATAGATCAATGGAACACAATAGAGAACCCAGAAATGGATCCTCAACGCTATACCAACCAGTTTTTGACAAAGCAGGAAAGACTATCCAACAGAAAAAAGATAGTCTCTTTAACAAATGCTGTTGGGAAAACTTGACAGCCACATGCAGAAGAATGAAAATGGACCATTTTTCTACACCATACACAAAAATAAATTCAAAATAGATGAAAGACCTCAACGTAAGACAGGAAATCATCAAAATCCTAGAGGTGAAGACACACCAGAGCAACTTCTGACTAGACACATCTCCAGAGGCAAGGGAAAGAAAAGCAAAAATGTACTACTGGGCCTTCATCAAGATAAAAAGCTTCTGCACTGTGAAGGAAACTATCAGCAAAACTAAAAGGCAGATAAAAGAATGGGAGAAGGTATTTGCAAATGACATTTCTGATAAAGGGCTAGCAACCAAAACCTATGAAGAACTTATCAAATTCAACACTGGGTAAAGGACACAGGATTTGAAACATAGAAGATGACATGGACCAGCAACAAACTACCAACACTGGAGAAGCATCCCTGGATCTTATCAGGATCAGCCTGAAATGAGCAAATTTATGTAAAAATGAGAAATGACAGAAAGCTTCAAAGCAGATTACGTGCTTATGGTCAGCATTTAAATATGATGTGGAAGAAACAGTGACCACTATAGAAGTTGATAAAGAAACATAGGAAATAGATAGATAAATCAACAAAATAGAATATTCTGATTTTTTTTTTTTTTGTCTGGGGAGATGGTGTTGTACTAGTTGTTCTGACATTAAGAGTTGGCTGAAACAAAGAATTTATCAGGTATGGAATACAGAAGACTTTGTATGGCTTTCTCTTTAAATGTGGAAGACATTCAAAATAGAAACCTGTGTAAATTTTGATATAAGAAATGATCAAGGATTCTATCACTACTAAAATTAGGTAACTTGCAGACAACTTAAAAATTCTTAATCTAAAGGGCATTTTTATTTTTTTCCAACTGTTTCAGTAAATATGATCACCAAATGCTGCTTTTTCTTTAAGAATTGATTTGCTCTGGGCACCTGGGTGGCTCAGAGGGTTAAGCCTCTGCCTTCGGCTCAGGTCATGATCTCAGAGTCCTGGGATCGAGGCCTGCATCAGGTTCTCTGCTCAGCAGGGATCCTGCTTCCTCCTCTCTCTCTGCCTGCCTCTCTGCTTACTTGTGATCTCTCTCTGTGAAATAAATAAATAAAAATTTTAAAAAAAGAATTGATTTTCTCTGTTGTCTTCTCAATTTCTGATTTTTTCCTTTAAGTTAAATTTAATGTTTCCTTTAAACAACAACAACTCAACACCCCCCAAAAAACCGAAGAATCCAGTTAAGAAATGGGCAGAAGACATGAATAGACATTTTCCCAAAGAAGACATATAGATAGCTAACAGACACATGAAAAGATGCTCAACATCACTCATCAGCAGGGGAATACAAATTAAAACCACGATGAGATACCATCTCACATCAGTCAGAATGGCTAAAATTAACAACACAGGAAACAACAGGTGTTGGCAAGGATGCTGAGAAAAAGGAACCCTCTTGCCCTGTTGGTGGGAATGTAAACTGGGGTAGCCACTCTGCAGAACAGTATGGAGGTTCTTCGCCAAGTTAAAAAAAATTTACCCTATGACCCAGCAATTGCACTAGTAGGTATTTATCCAAAGGATACAAAAATACAAATTTGAAGGGGCACATATACCCTAATGTTTATAATAGCATTATCAATAATAGCCAAATTATGGAAAGAGTCCAGATGTCCACTGATGGATGAATGGATAAAGGAAATGTGGTAGATATATACAATGGAATATTACTCATCCATCAAAAAGAATGAAAGCTTTCCATTTTCAATGATGTGGCTAGAGCTAGAGTGTATTATGCTGAGCAAAATAAGTCATTCAGAGAAAGACAAATACCATATGATTTCACTCATATGTGGAATTTAAGAAAGAAAACAGATGCACATACAGAAAAGGAGAAAAAGAAAAAAGAGAGGAAAACAAACCATTTTTAAGAAATGGGCAAATACTTCATAACAATTTCCAAAAGAAGATATCCAAATGGGCAATCACTGTATGAAAAAGTTTGCCTGGTTTCATCCACGTCAGAGTTCTAAATGTTGCAACCATAACGCACTTCTTCTGGTGTTGACCTATAAATTTATTTTTCCACCCTATACCTCTCCTTAGAGATCTTGACCCACAAATTAGACTACTCACTGGCTGTCACATGGACAACTCAAAATAAAAATGGTCAAAGATGAATCCATTATCCCTACACTCACAATTCATTTCTCAGTTTTTTCTATAGTTTTTTTAGATGAAATAAATGAACACCCACATGTATTTATATTATAAATATATAAATGAAAATTTATATATTTCTTTTTTTAAGATTTTATTAATTTGTCAGAGAAAGAGAGTCCACACATGTGCACATGTGGTGCACATGTGCACCTGTTTAGCATGTGTGCATTGAGTAAAGCTTGCCAAATAATTACCACTGTGGACAATTCCTTTTTAATTAATTACCAGCTAGGCTTTCATGGATACCTCAAGCAGACAATCAAATGTTGTTGCATATTTAGCAAGCCAGATATTTTGTATAACATTTCCTCCATCAGCATCATTTACAATTTTTCTTTTTAAATTTTTTTAGTTTTTTATTATGTTCAGTTAACCATTGTATAGTACATAATTAGTCCTTGATGTGGTGTTCAGTGACTCATTAGTTAAGTGTAACACCCAGGGCTCATCACAGCGCATGCCCTCCTCAACACCCACCACCCAGTTACCCCTTCCTCCCACTCTCCTCCCCTCTTGGGGTCCACAGTATCTTATGGTTCAACGGCACCACCTTCTGTTAGTTACTACTGCAAGAAATCCAAGAGTCATCTGAGGGTTCACCTTCTATATCCACTCTCCTCTTCATCTTTAACAATAGAATCCCAGATCATGTTTTACTTATGCATGAATTAGTTTATCTATTTATAATACAATGAACACTCTGACACAAGAACTATATATTTCTTTTTAAAAATATTTTATTAATTTGTCAGAGAAAGAGCACCCACACGTGTGCACAAGCATGGGGGAAAGCAAGCAAAGGGAGAAGCAGGGTCCCCACTGAGCAAGGAGCCCGATGCTGGACTGGATCCGAGGACCCTGGGATCACGACTGGAGCCAAAGGCAGGTGCTTAACCTACTGAGCCACCCAGGCATCCCAAGAACTATATATTTCTAATAATTTGTATCTCTCTATTGCACCCTGTCACTGTTTTCTGCACCATCCTGTCCACACACCTCCCCACTGGTGGTAAGCACTATTCTGCATTTTTGTTTTTAATTCCTTTGCATCACAGATAGGTAGGAAGGGAGGTAAAGAGATATATACCTAACCAACATTGTTTAGTTTTGCTTATATATAGTCCTTCTACAAATGGTATTATACTGTACATATTCTCCTAGGATTTGTTTTTTTCCACTCACTGTTGTTACAAAGATTCAGCAAAGTTGCCTCTATTAATTGTGGGGCACTTCCTTGTACTGGCACTACCATTCCATGGAGTGGCCATACCATAATTTATATTTTCTGCTCCCACAAATGGGCATCTTAGTGTTTTCAATTTTTTGCTACCATAAACAGTGTTGGTATGGATATCCTTGCACATATCTCCTGAGGCTCACGTGCAAGCATTTTCCAGGCTCTATTCATAGGTGTTAAAGTATGCAAATATTCAACCATCTGAAGTCATCTCAAATTGTTTTCCAGGCAGTTGCTCTAAATCCCTTTCCCTTGACCCCCAACAATGGATCCACTTCTATGTGTAGTAATATCAAATATCTTAATTTTGATCAATGAAGTGTCTATAAAATTATCCTAATGTGGTTTTGGTTTTCATTTCCTGATTAATAGAAATTAGGGTGCACTTCATATAATTATAAGGATAAAAGAGCTTTTCCTCTTTTCAGAATTGTATATTTTATCTTTTGCCCTTTTTCTACAAAAAAATGTTTGACTATATCTTCTGGGTCTGTAAATTTTCTTTATCCTTTGTTCTAATCCCTTGTCAGCGATACATATCACAATGATTATTTCACAACTTATGACGTTTTTTCACTTTTTTAAAGGCATATTTAGATGACAAAATTTAATTTTATTGAAAGATCTGAAGCCTATGTAGATGGTGCTCATTTTTATTTCCACACATTTGAAATTCAAAGAACTCTGTGTGGCCTGGGTCAGGGTGGTTGTCTGGGACCCAATGAAAATTGATCAGGTATTTAAGAAGGCTTTCCACCTGCTAGTGGAGGGAAGGTGAGAGCAGGTCCAGGTTAGCTTAAGTGGAGAGCACTGTGAGAGACATCTGTTCTAGATGTCACATTACATTCTCTGAATGGCTGAAAGAGCAAAGGGTTTGGGACAGTTTCACATTCCAGAGCACTAGTCTCTGGAGCTCCTTGGGAAGGAGCTGTCTGAAGCTGAAAAAATGAGGCAATGGGGGAACTATTGGCCAAAAAGTCCGAGAGTGATGTAGTCCTATCCCTTTGTTGGACTTCAGCCCACTCTAGATTGATGCTTCCAGTTTTTGAGATAATCAAATGCCTCCCTCCCTCCTTCACTCCATTCACCACACTCATATCAGAAAGCCAAACTATCCTTTGAATGTCCCTTGGTAGATAGAGTATGACAGTAAACCTTGACATTTTTTAAATACTTTATTCACTTACCTTAACTGTAAAATCACTTCAGTTCCTAACACACGATGAAGGCAGACAACAAGGTAATTAAACCTGAGCTCAATGTGATAGCTATTTGGAACAATGTTTATAGCAGCAATGTCCACAACAGCCAAACTATGGAAAGAGCTCAGATGTCCATTGACGGATGAATGGATAAAGAATACATGTTACAGGGCGACTGGGTGGCTCAGTGGGTTAAAGCCTCTGCTTTTGGCTCAGGTCATGATCTCAGGGTCCTGGGATCGAGGCCTGCATCAGGCTCTCTACTCGGCAGGGAGCCTGTTTCCTCCTCTCTCTCTGCCTGCCTCTCTGCCTACTTGTGATCTCTCTCTCTCTCTGTGTGTGAAATAAATAAATAAAATCTTAAAAAAAAAGAATATGTGGTATATATATGTAATTGAATATTACTCAGTCATCAAAAAGAATGAACTCTTGCCATTTCCAACAACATGGATGGAACTATAGGGTATTATGCTAAAAAAATAAGTCAGTCAGAGAAAGACAAATACCATGATTTCACTCATATGTGGAATTTAAGAAACAAAACAGAGGAACATTGGGGAAGGGAAGGAAAAATAAAGTAAGATTAAAAACAGAGAAGGAGGCAAGCCATAAGAGACTCCTAACACTAGAAAACAAATTGAGGGTTTACTGGAGAGGAGGTGGGTAGGAGATGGGGTAATTGGGTGATGGGCATTAAGGAGGGCACTTGATGGAATAAGCCATTGATAAATCACTAAGTTCTACCCCTGAAACTAATAATATATTATATGTTAACTAAATTAAATTTAAATAATTTTTTAAAGAAAAGAAGCAGACAGAATACTAAGGGGGGTTAGATGTAGAGAGATGATACTTTTTATAAAGTTTATAGAGAACTTGTTATATAAATATGAATACTTGAATGTGCTAATTTCATGAGGCATAAATTGGTGGAAGTAGGAAGAAAAGTGAAATTAATTCATGCCCATGCCCCCAGAAGTGGTAAACAAGACATGATTGGAGGAAAGGGGATAAGAAGGAAGAACCAAAGGAAAAAACAGAAAAGGAATCTAAGAAAAATCAGGGTCATTAGTTCAGTGGGGTAAGACAGGTGTTTGGAGTCACACGCATGTGTCATCCTGGGGTGGGGAACTGCCTGGGCCAGATAGGAGCCGGTGTCCATAACTCACACAAGCAGCATAGCCAGAAAGACAAGTCAGTCTAGCTGTTGGAGGTCAGGCCTCACCCAAGACGTGGTAAAATCCCCAGATAGGGGTCCATAAGGATTTGCTCTGTGGTTTCAAAATCTCGGCTTTGTCGATTGATCCATGAATAAGAAATCTGAGGAATCCATTCAACCAAACTCCACAAGAGACTATGTAAGTGAAAATCCCACTATTTGACAATTCACCCAGATGCCAGTAGATGGCGCCCCTGCCCAAGGAAGAGCCAATTCAAGGGCGCACCTTGTTCAGGGAAAGGAGAACCAGGTCAGTTGGGTTATGGATAAATTCTTTTCTTTTCTTTCTTCTTTCTCTTTTTCAGATCTAGAAGAGTTTATTTTGGATAAGGACTGTTTGATTTTCTATTTATTTTTTCTACACTTTACAAGAGCTATACTATGAGCATATATTATTTGTATGATCAGGAAAAAAAGTCTATTTGAAAATAAAATTCATTCTTCAACTTTCTAGTCAAATAGTACAGAAAATTATAGGTATTTTCCATGTGGCAAGACACTAATTGTTGTATCATCCCAGTAGAAGAAATATGAGTCTTCTTGGCACTAGTCTTATAACTTCTCCATGGGTTTGAGAATTTTTGTAATGCAACTTTGGGGAATATCTTGAATATAAAACTGAGGAAAGTCTTGGGGGAAAAAATGGGATTCACATCTATAAATTCTAGGACCACTTCTACCTAAATAAAAGAACCAGTCTCTTAGATACCATCACTCTTATGTATTGATGAGTAAGTTGAAAAATGCTTATTTTCAAAGTATTTGTTCAAACATTCCCTTCTGATCACATAAAATCTTCTAACATTTCCAAGACAGAACACAGACTACTAGGTACTATTGACACTTAACAAATTACCCCAAACCTTAGCATCAGAAAACAACCGTTTTAGTTTGCTCACTGTTTGCGGGTCATAAATTCAGGAAGAGCTTGCCTGGGCAGTTGTCACTTGGGATGTCCCGTGCAGTTGCATGCAGACGTTGGCCAGCTGGATATGCAAGATGGCTCACTCACATGGCTGTTGCCTTTCAGCAACACAGTCTCAGGGTCATGAGACTTCTAACATGGCAGTCTGCATGGCCCAAGGCTTGAGCGGCCCAGCAAACCAGGCAGAGGCTGGGTCCCTTTTCATGTTCTAACCTCAGTCCTGCCACATGGCTTCATGGAGCTAACTGGTCCTGAGCTGGCTGGTCCCACAGTGGGTTTCTCCTGTTGTCTTCGTCCAGGAGGGCATGGAGAGCTCTGGGGAGGCCTGACCACCACTCACCTACCCCTTTTGGGGCCTAGGGGCTGCTCCCTTTTCCTAAATAGAAACTTAAAAATAATAATAATAAGCAACGCTATCTTCAAGGAGAGGTTTTTGGCAGGTTTGGCCATATTGCTTGTACCCAGAGAAGGCTGACCACCATGTCTTACGGGGTAAGACAAGTTTTAGCTGAACACATGGAGGCTACTCCATCTCCTTGGTCTTCCCTGAAAGCTGGGGAGCAAGAACAAGTTCTTGTGGGTGGGAGGGGAGGAATGGTCTTCTGTACAAATTCTGGGTTTTGTTCTAAAACAAAAGAAGCTCATCCTCTCCTCTTCTCCTTCCTGCCTGGAGCCAGGACACCATCTTTGACTGGGAGCTGGGATCCACATGTTGAAGGTATTAGGGTGACAGATGAAAGACTGGGTCCCCGGTGGGTGTGGATGTGTTGCAGCAACCCAGAAACACCACCCACTTGGATCTTTGAGCAAGTGAGAAACAGACCATCTTATTTAGGCCAGGATCATGTTGGGCCTCTGTTCCAGGCACCAAACTGACACCCCATCAGATAAAGGTCCTCTGCTTTTTAATACATGTATACAGTGCATCTCCTGGACAAAGGCAAACAGATCCCTGGGTACATGGCTTGGGCAATGGTCACAAGAATGTAAACACCCCCCCAAAAGGAATAACATCAAATGGGGACCAGTCAGAAGGTGCCAGGCCCTGATTTTTCCCGGAGGGTCTCTCCCACAACACTGTACCAGCAGGCAGAGAGAGGATCCGGGAAGGAAGGATACACTGTCAAAAATAGTGAGTGCCTGGGTGGCTCAGTTGGTCAGGTGCCTAACTCTTGGCTCAGGTCATGATCTCATGGTCCTGGGATGGAGCCCCACCTTGGGCTCTGTGCTCAGTGGAGAGGATATGCTTGTGGACTCTCTCTCTCCCTCTGCCCCTGCTTCCCCATTTGTGTGCTCTCTCGCTCTCTCTCTCAAATAAATAAATTTTTTAAAAAACAGTTAAGGAAAAATAATCTGCTCCTTGTCAATAGGCATTTCTGGGGCTAAGCAGCCTTTAAGAATTTCAGTTGTCCTGTGTGAACCTGGGAAAGCCTCACTCCTGGAAGAACACTGGCCATGCTTCTCACACAGTCCACTAGGATTAGGGCCAGGGGAGGCTTAAACTCTGTCCCTCTCCAAGCCAAGGTTCCTAATGCACTCATCACAATCTCCCCACCAGCCTCCCCTCTCAAATCCTCTCCATCACCATCCCCAGTTCAGGCTCTCAGGCCCAGTGTGTGCCAGAGGTCCTGACACTTCCCACACAATCACTGCCTCCTCCGTTAGTAAGATTAACCTGATTCTGCTGAAGTTACTTTTCCAGCAGACTGGTACGCGCGTGTGAGCCAGTTCCGGCCAGGGAGCTATAATTGGGCTGCCTGCTGTCTTCCAAGAAATGATCACTGGCTGCAGGAATTCATCTTTTTTGCCCTCTTCCTTCCTCTTTCTTCCTGCCTAAAACATGAACCTACTGGCCAGATCTGCCACAGCCAAAGAGGACCATCTAGGACTGAAGCTTCCTGCGAAGGAGACACAGACACAGAAGACAGCTGGGCCCCTGATAAAACAAGAATTGTCATGCAGCTCTAGATCACCTAGCTCTCACTTCCGTAAGACACCACAACAACACTTTTCTGCTGTATGAAGCTGGGTCTAATCCAGCATCCTGTTTTAAGTTTTATCAAGAGCCAGATTTCATGTAAGCTGAAGGGATAGTGGGAGAGAGAGGAACAGCCTCAGGACCACCCAGGCTCTGGTGGGTGAAAGAGAGAAAGCTCTCAACAGCTAAGCCTGTACCCACTCTGCTTCCTCCCACTGTCAGGTGGGATCAGAAATGAAATGGGAGGGAAGAGAGCACTGGAGAGATTTCTCGAGGACTCGTGGACAGTTGCTTTCACACATATTAATCTTCACAACCACCCAAAGGGACGTACTATTGTCCCTGTCCCAAAGGAAGAGGCTCTGGCAGGGCCAATGGCTGGTCTAGAGTCAGACATTAAAGGCGGTGAGCCGGAGCTGGGCCCAGTGTCAGTGCTTCATGTGACAGGACTTAACCACCATGCCTGGTCTCTGTGCCTCAGAACAGAGGTGGTGCTCCTCCCCTCCCCTCTGCTCCGAGTGTAAACTCTCTGTGACTTGCCCAGGTTAGACAGAGGGTAGATGGGACAGTGGATGGAGGGTCAAGGGCCCCACTGAAGGAAAGCCACTGATCTCTACAGAAATCCTGTCAGGAAGCCTGAAATCCAGCATTTGTTAAAGATTATCAAGAAAGAAGGTAAGTGGGGAAAATTATGATGCAGGTAAATAGTTGACATGGTTATGAACCAATGTATAGGGTATATAGCAGTGTTCGGGAAAAAAAGGAAGTGTTTGACTCATATAAAGTGGCATAGGGTGTGGGGCATAAACAATGAATCTTGGAACACTGAAAAAAACAAAATAAATAAATAAATAAATAAATAAATAAATAAATAAATAAATAAAAATAAAGTGGCATATTTCTGTACTTCATGTATTTTATTGATAAATAAATGTTTTACTTATTAATGCAAGAAATCTGGTAGGTAAAAACAGAAATGAGGGGGAATATGTGTGAATGTTTTTATTATTATCTGCTTCCTGATTTCCTAAAATGAACATGTATTCCTCTTGTAAAAAGAAAAAAGTAAATTATACTTTTCATTTTATTTTTTATTATTTAAGATTTTATTTTTTTGACACACACACAGAGAAAGAGAGACCACAAGCAGGGGGAGCGGCAGGCAGGCAAGAAGCAGGCTCCCCACTAAGCAAGGAGCTGGATGTGGAGCTTGATCCCAGGACTCTGGGATCATGACTTGAGCTGAAGGCAGACACTTAACTGACTGAGCCACCATGTCTACTTTTCATTTTACTTTTCATTTTAAAAGGGCATTGTAATCTACCATTAAACACATACCCCTCCAGCCCAGCCAGATACCCAGCCTCAGCACCTGCTCCCACCTTCAGTCCCCTACTGTGCCCTGGTCCCCATGTCCCACCCTTAGCCCTTGTCCCTCAGCCCTGGAGATACTCTGAATACACCCTCGGGTGGGGGGGGAGGGTCAGCTTGAGGAGAGCATGGTCAGGGACTCTACCCATTTTTCCACACCGAAGGTTACTCACCTCACAAATGAATCCACCAGAATGACCCAGAAAAGAGAGAAAATTGTTAAAAAGAAATAATACATCCAAAACAGAGTCACTTGTGCTAAACCCACATCACTAAACAGGGTTTCCTACCTAATTGCAGTTTCGATCTTCTCCAGTAAAGTAATTTTAAGCACTGATGAGGTATTCCACCTAAGACCCTTTTGTTTCTCAAAAGGAGGTGACCTTGCCCAAAATAACCTTTTTATTTCTGGTTTATGATTTCCTTGTCCTGCCTTTAAAAACCTTCACTTTCAGTAGCCCTTTAGAACTTCTACTTGCCAGATGGGATGCTGCCTGATCATAAATCATTCAACAAGGCCAATTAGATCTTTAAAATTTACTTGAGTATTTATTATTCAATGATGGCAAAGGCCAAGAGACTGGTGGAGGGAAGACTGATGGAGGGAAGGCAGAAACAGTGGTTCTTGGGAATCGGGAGCAGGAGGAGGATGGCCGAATTGGAGGAAGGGTTTTGGGACACAGGCAGAGGCCTGGCCTGAGCAGCTGCTGGACCCACAAGCACGCTGCATCCCTGCAAGGACTTCTGTAGGCAGCCGAGGCCCTTCAGCCCCAGGACCTTGACACCTGCACCAGCCACGCCAGTCAGTCACCAGCTGTTTTGGGGAGAACCCACCCGGCAGGGGAGCTGCAGGGAGCTGGATGAACTCTGGAATTATCGTTTAATCCCTGAACTCAAGGCTCATCCAGAAATTTTTAACACACGGTACTTTTGTGTTTTGATATTTGTACATACAGGAGGATCACAGTTCGTCAGGGACAGCAGTCATACACACATGAACCACACCTGAGGATGACTTCAAATGTGACCTAAGGATCTATATCAAAAGGGAGAGAAACAGGACCCAGAGACCCTGAAAGTTCTTGCTTCTGGAGAAGCCTGAGAAATCAGCTGGTATCTTACAAGAGTGGCCCCTACTCTGAGATCCCCCCCAGAGGGCTGCCCCTATCCAGCCCACTACCTCAGACAAACCATGTGCTGCTTGGCCGGGAAGTCCGGTCCTATCCACTACCCTGGGGCTTGAAGGAGGGGAAACCAGAGTACAAAGGAGACTAAGGAGGCATCCCTGGAGGAAGGCAGTAAAGGACAGAAAGGGAACAGCCCGCTAGTAGATGATGGTTAACAGCATAGGCCCCGTTCAAACCCACCAGTCCACCCCAACAAGGTGGTTGGGCAAAAGAACCTCTGAGTGCCCATTTCCTGACCTCTAAAACAGGAGTTCTTACCCCCCACAACTACTCTGAGGATTACATAAGTTCATGTTAACCACAGAGCACTCAGAACAATGCACTTGGTGAGCAATCACTTTAATACATTTGGTACTAAGAACATGGAATTTGGCAGCCAAGTACTCCTGGCCAGGGCATCACTGTGCTTTCCCTGTCTGCAAATCATGGATAACGACCATCTCCCTACCCCAAAACAGGTTAAATGATCCAACTAGGAGCACATGGGAAGACAAAACTAGCTCTACAGAAATATGAAAGATTAAAATGTCTGACTCCAGTTCCCATAGCACACTCAGCATTCTAAGCCTAGGAGAAGGGAAGTCGGAGCTACTCCCTTTGGGACCAGGCAGCACCCCCACCCCCAGCTCCCACGTGTGAAGTTCCAGAATTGTATCTGTGAACAAAGTCATGTACCCGGGTTTTCAAACTCCCTAATGAATCCTCAAAAAATGAAAGAACAGAGAAGAGAAACTCGGCATGGCATGTGTTTCACATGATGCTAAGCCTCAGGACATGCTCACCAGCTATGTGTGTTGTAGGTGGTAGGAGACAAGGTATTCTCACTGAGATTACGATCACGACTCTGAGTGCCACTCCCTGACAGAGCTTACCGTATGAGCTCTGCATCCTGGAGCTCGGCGCAGGCCCTGGAGGCCCAGGACATGCAGCACCCAGCAATCTAACATTAAACACATACCCCAGGGACTGCCTGGGTCCTTTCAGACCAGGCCTTCAGGCTTACAGCAAGCTCAAGTCCACCAAGGGCTCACAGCCTTACTCCAGAGATTAGCAGCAAGGGACAGTAGCCTTGGATGCCCCCCCCCCCGACCTTTCTTTCACACCCAACCTCTCCCAGCTCCCATCTTCCAGTCATCCTCTTTCCTTCCTTTAAGCTGATTCATTTCCTCTTGCTATCAAGGCCTTTCCCTCAGCCCTTGCTCTCCCTTCTTTTTCCTTCTTCCTCTACCCTTCAGCTCCTTCTCCACCACCTCCTCCTATTCCAGGACACAAACACACACACACACACACACACACACACACACACAGAGTTTTTCAGACAATTCAGCCTTTATTTTTGAAAATAATTCTGTAGCTTCAACTTTCTTCCATGAACTGAGGTCAGGCCAGAAGCAAACACACACATATTGCTCTCCAACCTGCCATCCCCATCCTAATCTGAGCAGAGAGGGGATTGTCTGGGGGAAAGGAGAGGGAGGCAGGAGCCACCCTGTCTGGGCTGCTCCACCTCACCCTGAGAGGGCCACCGGAAGCCTCAACCTTCAGATAGGAGCCTGTGCCCCAAGCCCCAGGAGAAAAGGGACACAAGGAGCTAATCTGTCTTCCAGAAAGCCAGCATGAAATCTCCTAAAACAACAGGGAAGGGCTCAATTTTTAGAAAGGCAGGGGCCCAGGAAAAGATTCTGTTTCTTTGAGGCAGAATGAGGGAGGCATGTCCGAGCACACCAAGGCTTTCTCCCTACCACATTCCCCCCCTCCTACACACTTCTGGGGATAAGCTGAGCGGAAGTCTTGCTTTCCCCCTTTAACTTTTCATCTTAGAATCACAAACTGCTAAGCTGCAAGGAAAGAAGAGCAGAGAGAGGTCAGGGACAGAAGAGAAATAGGGGTGGGTGGTGGAAAACCCTGAACGTCCAACAGCTCCACCCAGACTCTGATAATGACACCCCTTTGGTTAGTCTCATTTTGGCCACAAATAAGTCCCCTTTTCAAATAACTCAACAACCCCTACAATTGGGGAAGGTGGGAATGGGGAGCAGATACAGGAGGTGAGCCCATACCCTGGTTGGAAGAGCCAGGACAAGAGACAGAGAGCTGGTCAAGAGAGCTGAAGCCAACCTCTCTGAAGGTGCTCTAGGAGAAAACCTGGAACATGGAAGTCTATGGCCCTAACATGCCCAAGTCTCTTCCTACCACACAGTGGTTTCCTGCTTAATATCGCCCAACATACCTCAGCAAGGTTCCCCTCATTTGACTCCCTTGAGAACAGGAGATTAACCCTCACCTTATCCTCTGTGCTCTTGAATGCCATTCAAAAAAAGAAAAAGAAAAAAAAAGAAGAAAAGAAAAGAAAAAAGAAAAGAAAAATGTATTCAAGAGAGACACACAAGAGAGGACAGTGCAGCCCAGGGACTCGGTCCCATCTCAGCCCATGATATGGTAAGGAAGGAGCCCAGCAGGGGCAGGTAGGCACAGCTAATTCCAACTAGGATCGTAGCCATCCCAGGTCTGCGGAGGGGCCAGGTGGACTCGGCGGCCCCGGAACAGGAAGCTGACGATGCCCCGGTAGCCGGCCCTGGGGACACCAGACTTGAGGTCGTCCATGACTCCCAGGGCTTTGGCAAAGGCCTTGAAGCTGTCCCTGCCAGTATACTGCACCCGCACCTCCCCCAGCTCATTGCGCTCACTGGTCCTCACTTTCTCCACCTGCAGCAGGGGGGCCCCGTAGACGCGGGCCAGGAAATCACGGTCATAGGTCTCCTGCCGCAGGTAGGTCAGGTCCAGCTGGGTGAAGGGAACGAAGTGCTGGTTCAGCTTGATGAACTTGAGGTGCTGGTCAAAGAACTGCCCGTGGCTCACACCCTTGCGGCCAAAGGTCATCGTTCTGGAGATCTCGGGCCGCACGCAGGCCCGGCCCTGCCGCTGCTCCGGCCTGCGCATCCAGTCGTCCCAGAAGGCCCGTGGCCACTTGGGCTCCAGCTCGGCCCAGAGCTCGGCCAGCAGCAGCCAGCCGAGACCCGGGAAGAAGTCCGTGCGGTAGAGCAGCTCAGGCTTGCCCGAGTCCACCATCTGCTCCTTGCCGTTGTCATTCCAGGCAGACACACACCAGAGGGAGGGGTCGGCGCGCAGCAGCGGGTAGGTGGCCTGGAAGTACTCGAAGAAGTCCGGCGCCACCTCCAGGTCATCCTCCACCACCACCGCGGCCGGGAACTTGAAGTGGTGGAACACCTGGCCCAGCGCCCAGCGGTAGTGGCGCGCGATCTTGTAGTAACCCTGGAATTTGCGGTGGTCAGGGGGCACGGCGATGCTGCTCAGGTCCGGCTGCCGGATGTGCGTGACGGCGCTGCCGTAGGAGGCGATGACCTGCGCCGTCTCCTCGTGCCCGCAGTCCTGGCTGACAATGATGGGGAAGAGCTCGGCCGAGGGCCGGTAGTGCAGCAGCTTGTCCAGGCAGCGCCGCACCGTGCTGCGGTCACACGCGATGACCAGGATGGGTATCACTGCTGGCGCGGGGGACACAGGCACACGCGGTGGGCCCGGCGGGCCGGCTGTGGGCACCCGCCCCCGCCGGCTCCGGCGGGCATGGTGCTCCCTGATCTGCTGTAGCAGCCCCCGCTGCCGCTCCAGTTCCACCTCGGCGTCCTCGACCAGGCGGATCACCTCCCGCGTGAGGCCGGCCGGGTCGTCATCTAGAGCGCTGTCTGAGGGCAGCCTGCCGGGCGACGGGCGCGTCCAGAAGAAGAGCAGCAGCAGGGCGTTCCAGGCCACGAAGAGGATGGCGCCCCACAGCACAAGCCCTGCAGACTGCTTCTTCAGCATCCTGGCCCCCACGGGGGAGGCCGGCAAGGGTGGGGCTCAAAGCTGCCCGGGGCTTGCCTAGTGCACTTCCACAGCCCTGGGGACGCTCTCTCTGGCCTTCGGGGCTAGGAAGCGTCCATGCACCTGAGGAGAGGACACAGAAAACCAACCTTCATCACAAAGGCATGGGGCTGTCCTGGGATGGAGGAATGGAGGCTGGAAGGGTATCCAAGAACAGGAGCAACAGTGGGGGAAGAGAGAGGCCAGGAGGTTGACTCCAGAGATCTCTCTCCTGGAAAAGAGCTGCCTATCGCCTCATCTGGGATAAATGGGACAAGACAACATACTTTTCCCACTCCAGAATGAGTCCATGAGTCCTCAGAAAAGCAATCTGTTTTGAGGGGTAAGTAGAGAGGGATGCTGTGAAGGAAAAAGCTAGATCCTACTTTCCCTTCCATGCCTGACAGACTACAGTTCCACCTTCCATTCAGAGTTTAGGGGCAGGGCTGGAGGTGAGACCACCTGTCTCCCATTCCTCAAGTCAAACTGCTCAGATTACTGCTTTAAAAACTCTAATATCAGGGGCACCAGGGTGGCTCAGTCAGTTAAGCATCGACTCTTGGTATCAGTTCAGGTCAAGATCTCAGGGTCCTGAGATGGAGCACACAGGGGCTCTGGGCTCAGCCAGGAGTCTGCTGGGGGTTTCTCCCTCTGCCCCTCCCACCAGCTCAAAAGCCCATGGCTTTTTCTCTCTCAAATAAATAAGATCTTTTAAAAAAAATAAAAATAAAAACCCTAATATCACACCTCTAGGCTAAAGCCAGACCCTACCCAATAAGGAAGCACTGGAGGCATTCTCACAAAGGTCAGCGGCAAAGCCAAAGCTGCCCACCATCTATATGATTTAACATGCTGTTGGAGGCATCAGCCAATGTGAACGGACTATGGACGACAAAGGCAGAAGTTGAAAAAGAAGCAAGACTATCTCTATTTGTTGATACTGTAAGAATATGTCTGGGAAACTCTTAAGAGAATTAATGATAAAACAAATCCAAAAAACTGAGGAATTGAACAAAGTAGCAGGATGTAAAAAGTAACATGCACAAATAAATAGCCTTCATATCCACAAATAAATTTATTACAAGTCACAATGGAAGAGAAAACCCTATTTACAATAGCTATAAAAATGATAGACTATGTAAGAATAAACTTAAATGAATATTTCTTATATTCAAAACTTATATGAAAAAGACTATAGGGGCGCCTGAGTGGCTCAGTTGGTTGGGCGACTGCCTTCGGCTCAGGTCATGATCCCGGAGACACGGGATCGAGTCCCACATCAGGCTCCCTGCTCGCGGGAAGCCTGCTTCTCCCTCTCTCACTCCCCCTGCTTGTGTTCCCCCTCTGGTTGTGTTTCTCTCTGTCAAATAAATAAAATCTTAAAAAAAAAAAAAAAAAAAAGAAAGCACTTTGTAAAAAAAAAAAAAAAAAAAAAAAGAAAAAGACTATGGTTCCTGAAAGACACAAAAGAGGACTTACATATCCTTGTTGGTTAGGACATAGGAGAATCATCAGAAGCCTCAATAACAATACATTTTTGGGGAGCTAGACAAACTGACACTAATGTGATAGGCACTGCGTGTTATATGCAACTAATGAATCATTGAACATTCTATCAAAAACTAATGATGTACCATATATTGGCTAATTGAATTTTAATTTTAAAAAATGAAAAAAATAAACAAGATCATTTAGGAAGATAATGAAAACAAGGTGTGAAAGAAGGCCTTACCATCCATTAAAGTACTATACATTACAAAGCTTCTATAAATAAAACTATGTGATGCTAGTCGGTAAATAATCATCAAAAGGAATAGAATTTAGACTATAGAAATTAGACCTAAATACATGTAGAAACCTAACATATGATACAGGTGATATTTAAAATTACTAGGGCAAAAAAAAAGGTCTTATTAGTTGTTATAACAACTATATAGCTATTTGGAAAAACAAAACTAGATCTGTACAGAAGAGTAACTTCCAAGTGGATTAGAGACCTAAATATAAGAAATATAAACTATACAAGTGCTAGAAGAAAATACGGGTCAATTCCTCCATGACCTGGGTACAGAGAAAGGCTTTCCAAGTCTGATTCAAAATCGAGATGCAGAAATAACTAAAAGCACTTTTACATGACATAAACATCATTACCCAAGTTAAAAGACAAACTGGGAAAGAATATTTGCAATATACATACAAATAAAAAGCCAATACTCTAAGAGACAGAGAACTTTTAAACTGAGAGGGGTGGGGCGCCTGGGTGGTTCAGTGGTTAAGCCTCTGCCTTCAGCTCAGGTCATGATCCCGGAGCCCCAGCATGGAGCCCCAGCATGGAGCCCCAGCATGGAGCCCCAGCATCAAGTCCCGGCATCGGCATCGGGCTCCCTGCTCCGTGGGAAGCCTGCTTCTCCCTCTCTCACTCCCCCTGCTTGAGTTCCCTCTCTGGCTGTGTTTCTCTCTGTCAAATAAAATCTTTAAAAAACAAACAAAAAAACTGAGGGGGTAAAAAGCCAAAACACAAAAAAAATGTGGTCCTTAGACACATGAAAAGATACTCAATTTCACTTATAAGAAAAATGCAAATTAAATTATACTAAAATTCCTCACCTATCAGATGCAAAAATAACTAAAAACACTTTTAAGTTGTCCTCTTAAGAATGTCAAATGAAAAACAAAAGTTCTTAATTTTAATGATATTCAATTATCAAGGATTTCATATTTTACGGATCATGCTTTTTGTACTGTATCTAAGGAATCTTGGCCAAAATCACACATATTTTTCCCTATGTTTTCTCTTTCAGATTTTATAGTTTTAGGTTTTACATTTAGGTTTAGAGTTCATTTTGGGTTAATTTTGTATATGGTGTGAGGTATGGAACTAATATCCTTTTACAGCAGTTTATGTTAGTTTGTCAAAATGCTAAACAGAGAGTTAATCAGGTCTGCTCTTAGATATATACCCAAGAGAAATAAAAACATACGTCCATACAAAAACTATGTGGAATGTTTATAGCAGCTTCATTCATAATCACCAAACACTGGGAAAAACCCAATGCCCACCAACAGAGGAATATGGATAAGCAAACTGTGGCTTACCTACACACAACACATGGATGAATCTCAAAATAATTATGTGATATGTGAATGATGGAAAGAAGAGCACATACACTGGTTTCACTGATATAAATCTCCAGAAAATACAGAGTAATCTATAGTAACAGAAAGCAGAGTGGTTGCCTAGGCATGGAGGCAGTGAGGACAGTGAGGGGAGGTATTACAAAAGGACAGTAGGAAACTTTGCTATTATCTTAACTGGGATAATAGCTTCATGGGTACATACGTACAAGCTTATAAAATTGTACATTTTAAATATGTGCACTTTACGTCAGTTATACCTCAATATTTAAAAAAATACATTACTGGGTCAAATGACAAAATTGGAATTAGATAGCCAATTAAGTATCAATGCTGACTGACAAATAGCCACACTGTGCTTATGAAAATAATATCTCAATTCTTAGCTAAATCAGACTAAAGCAATTAGGATTAGAGAGCCATGACAGATGTAACTTCTTACATGGTTCAGAAAAAAAATATGTATACAGAGAGAGAGAGCAAATGTGGCAAAACACTAATAGGTAAATCTGAGTAAAGGAATGAGTGTCTTTATACCATTTTATTTCTTGCATCTTAAAGTTTCTTAAAATCAATAAGGGGACATGGCCCACAGTTCTGATTTTGTCCAATATGGCTCCAGTTAGGCACATCAGCAGTGGCAACTGAAGCAATCCACTTGTCCTGACCTCCTTAATCATTCATCACATAACCTGCTGTCTGCCAGGCTCCGGAAAGGGACTGGGATACACATCTTACAAGAAAAAGGCATGACACTATCAAATCAACCCTCTTACCCTACCAGAACCCATTACTTGAAAGGATCTACCACACCCTCCAATCTCCAGACAGCTGACATTATTGATCATGCAATTCTCTCCCTGGCCCTCTACTTCTGGTCTTCACTCTTCACACCCTAAAGCTTCAGGTATGTGCCCTCCTGTGCCTGCTGTTCTGTCAGTTACCCTCTTCTGCCTCACAGCCACCAAAATCTCAGTTTCCAGATCTCATCTCTGCACTTTTGGACTCTTGAGCAGGCAGATCCCAGGTGAAAGGATCACAGTATGGATCCTGAAGGATCTCTAGAGGAACCTGGATTCTGTGTCCCTCCTGGGGAGACTCCCCTATCCCCTGCCAGCAGCACCACCACCTTCTTCCTCTGAGAAACCATCCACCCCCACAACTCCATAGCACTAGTCTCCTCAGAAAACTCAAGTCCATTTCCACTTTACTGTGTCATTAAATTCCCATGTTATCAGTGCTCATACACAAATCAGTTTTCTAGAAGAGAGAGACAACAGATTTCCAGTTTCTTTCTCCCTCCCCCTGATGATGTGGTCATCGCTGGATCTTTCCCTCCAATCTACTTGCCATGATTCCCTAACCCCTGAATTCGTGCCTCCTAACTGACTGGGCAGGAAAAGCCTTTAGATAAAGGGATAGAGGAAGGAAAAAAGAAACTGAATCCCATCGTCTAAAATGCTATCTCAAGGCTGGAGGAGAAGACCTGTCTCTGACTTATTGATGAGCCACCTCAGACCAGCAAGCTCTCAGACTGGTGGCAAACCCCAAGGGACCACAACCTCTCTACCCTGCAGATGACATGTAAAAACCTTCACTCTCCTCCAGACATTATGAACTAGGTGGCCCACATCCACTTCCAGAAGCCTAGAAGTACCCCTCTTCACCCATATTTCTAAGCCATGCACTTCAAAGCAATCTTCTCAATCTCTCAGAGGACTGGACTGCAAGTCTGTAAACATCAGGCATGGCTGGATGGCCCACAGGAAACAGCTGTCCAGGTCCAGCCCAGGCCTCTACCTTAGTGCTCAGACGCTCGTTCTCCAGACCATGACCATTTTTTGCTAAACTGTGAAACAGTACTTGCTCCTGTCCACAGAGAACACAACACGTCTATTCCCAAGCCCCACTGCTGTAGAGACACAGACTCATTTAGACTCCCCATGGCCATTTCCTACTTCTTTTTCACATACTCTCCAGGACAGGATCCTCCTCTCTAAAGGGAAGTTAATGAATGGTGTGTGCATACATAAGCACATTTGCTCTCCAGCAGCTGGCTGTGTCCAAGGGATGATGAAGCCCCAAAGGCCAGCCCAGCCTCTGGCCAGCAAGCCAACTCGTTCATCGAGGAAGTGCGGCTCTTGGTCCTACCACCAGGAATAATAAGGACAAGCCAAACAAATGCTTGGCACCACCCCATGTTTTTTCACATCTCTGAAACTCAATCTTCTCACCTCTAAGATGGGAATCATAATAGAATACGTCAATGGACTGCTATAAAAACTGGGTGAGATAATCTACATCAGGTGTTTAGAATAGTGTCCAGCTGTGACATAAATTCTAGCCAATCATTCCTCTGTCCCCTCTCTAGCTGGCTTTCTTTGCTCCGCTCTACTAGATCCTCCTGGGCTACACACACCTGAGCCTGCCTCAAGGCCTTCTCACGTGCCTGTGTGACTGTTCTGTTCCTCCCTTGGTCCCTCACTCGGTGTGCTCTCATGTCTCTGCCAGGGAAGATGTCAGACAATGTGAAGTTTACCTCCCCTTCATAATCACTGACATCAGTGCAACTTCTTGCTCAAGATCTGTTAAATCCCCAGGGTTACAAGCTATTTGAGGATGGGGATCAGCTCCCCCAGTGCAGCCAAGCTGTTGTGCTAGGATCTTTGACCATCAAGAGATTTACCAGTAACCTAAAGAGTGACTTCTGTGCAGATGACACTCATCCACAATCCCTTAACTGCAATTCTCACGCCTAAAAAGCACGGACAAAGAGCAGTTTTCTACACTCATTTGGCACTAAAACCTTTGGTGATATCTACTGTGATCTAATGTAAGGCTCTTTATTGTATTATTATCCATTTAGTGTGACTATTTGTACATTTGCCACAGAAATCAAGATGCTGGATCATGGTGTGCTGCTCCATACTTTATACTACATCATAAATGCACCAGATCTTTTTAAAATACAAAACATTCTAAATTCTGAAACATATCCAGCCCCAAGCATTTCAGAATTATGAAAACCGAAGAGACAGTTACTCATTTACTGTCACAGTCCCATCTCAAGCCCCTGAACCAGAACTCTCTTTCCTTATGCCATATTGTTTTAAGCCTGAACTCTTAATGTAGCTTTTCAGCTAGTCTACCTGTTGCTAATCCTGCTTCCCCCTACACAACCCTCCCAACAGCAAAAGAGCATCCTACTTTCTTAAAGTACACAGCTGGGCACAACACCAACCTGCTTTAAAAACCATCAGGGGCAACCACTGCCCACAGAATAAAACTCATCTTCACTATGACACACAAGGCCTTCAGAATAAATTAACTCAAACATCCTTTTTCAAGCTCACCTCCAACCACTAATCTCTGACCCCCATTCTCTGGCTTTGGCAAGCTACTTATTTCCCCCAATGAATACATTTACATGCTGCAGTCTTTGCTCCAGCTGTTCCTTTATCCTGAAACATCACCTATGGACCCACACTGTAGGCACTCGCACATCCTTTAAAGCCCAGGTCAGCAAATCCTTCCATAGCACCTCAGGCAGAGCCAGGCCTTCCCACAGCTACCCTCACATCACTCTCTCTCCACACCTCCTGTTTTTCCCCTCCACACTGTAACAGAATCTGTGGCTGTGTTTCTGTGGTTCTCACCTTACTCCTTCCAGAAAAAAAACTCTACGACCTTTAAACCTATTACAGTGCTTGACACACATATGAAGTTCAAGTGGCTAGCTGGCACACTGCTTGCATTGTTAGCTAAATCAGGGAGAAAGAAGACCAAACCAGTGGCATGAAAGTGAGGGATTACATTTTCCAAAGATGATAACCACATATCCCACCCCACATGCTCTTCTTACAAAGATGTAATGCCATTCCTCCCACCTGAGGTGGGGAATTCAAAGTCTATGTTCCCGCTTTGATCTATGGCTGCAGAGGAGGTGACCATGCATGATTTGCAAAACCAGTCCATGAAAGGCAATGCAGTTTACACCTGTTGCTCCTGAAATACATGCTCTTTGTGGCCACAGAAGGTGGAGGAAACCCAAACCACATGGACAGGACGCCTGTAGGTATTCCAGCTCACAACCCTTAGCTCACAAGCTTAGGTTCTAGCCAAAAGGAAGCACCAACCACTAGACATGGGAGGAGGCCTTTCAGATGATCACAGGCCTGGTCACATCAGACTGCAACCACAGGAACGACCAAGAGCAAGAACCACAGAGCTAAAATAGGAATAAAATGTTCCCATTGTTTCAAGCCCTTACGTTTTGAGGTGATGTGTGTAAATAATGAGTAGAACAGAATCTAAGTACCTTGATATGCACAGCAAATGTTCCTCCTGTCCTCTGTGCTCAAAGCCCCAAGTCCAAAATCTTAGGGTCTGCCTCTACTCAAATTCCCTTCATCAATAGCTATAATTGAAATAAAAACATTTAATGTTGAATAGCAATCATTTCTTCTCTCTCAGTTTCAACAGGTCTATAGCAATCCTTTATTCAACAGCAATCATTTACTCTCTCACAGTTTCAACAGGTCAGGAATTTGGACCACAGGGCAAAAGGGAATGACCTGTCTCTGCTCCATGATGTCTGGGATCTTAGCTGGAAGACTGAAAAGCCAGGGTTGGGGGCAGGGGGATACTCTCCCTTAAAGGCTTATTCAGTCACATGCCTGCAGGTTGATGTTAGCATGGTTAGATGAAGTTCTGGCTGCAACACTTCCTCCACATAGCCTCTTCACATGGCCTGGGTTTCCTCTGAACTTGATGGCTGAGTTCCAACGATGAGTGTCCCAAGAAAGAGAGTAAACCAGGAAAACCGTACCCTTTTCATGATCCAGCCTTGGATCACTTCTGCCTTCTACTCATAGGTCAGAGGAATCATGATCACCCGCCCACACTCAAAAGGAGAAAACCACAGATCCCACTACTGGGGGGTGGAGAACAATGTCCAATTGTAACAACAAGTGGAATGGGATATTTATGGGGTGACCATTTTGGGGAAAATATAATGTGCCACACCTTCCTTTTCTAAAACAGAACAATAGCCCTTAACCATGACCTAAGCTCCTGAAGTTCTGATATTAATGACATTTGCCTGCAATGTGCAGATTCAAAACTAGTTGTGATTTGCTAGAGTCTCCACACTCCTTTAAGGAACTGACACAACTGATCCACACCACCAAGTACAAAGACATCTGCACTGTGGTGGAAGATGAGGAGTATTTTAGAGTGTAAAAACCCTTAGCCAAAACTCAGGAGGCTCTGAGCAAGTCCTACCAACTCCTGTGGGTCTGTTTCTTCTCTGAAGGACTGCCTAGACGCTGTGAGATCCCTTTCCACCATCCTGCTTCCATGGTATTCTGCAGCCAATTCCCCTCTCTCTGGCAAAACTATATCTTACACAGCAAGAGAACACCAGATAGTTAACTTCCCTTCATGAACAATAAGGGAGAAGTCATACTTAGCTTCAAAAAAATTATGGGAGATAAAGTAATATTGACAGACTTTCCCTTCTATCTTCATCTTGCTTACCATGTTAAAAAGCACTGCCTAAAAAATCTGAAATACAGAATATACCTCAGATAATAGAGACCTAACTGAATTACTTTCTCATTCATTATTAGACCTCTGCTAGACTCCTGCATCATGTATCCGCCTCCATACTTTCACAAGGAGGAAAGAAATGAAAAGTAGTCAGGGAAGATACACTAAATAATTCAAGAGCTTAGAGAGTAAGACCTAAGAGGAAAGGATACAGGTTATTCAGCCTGAAAAAGAAAAGGCTAAAAGGAAGCCTGATGTTAGTGCAGCAAAAAGTATGAAGGCCGGGGAAACCAGGTAACCTTGGGCAAATCACTTGATCCACTTGTGCCTTGGTTCCCATATTTGAACAGAAAAAGAACTCATTTGGCTCTTCCCCAGGTTCCCTGATTTCTGATGGTGAAAAGCATAGCGACAATTTCTTCAATGACCCAAACAGGAAGTGAGTTTAAGGTGTCACAAATGCCACTGAGGTTAAACATAACTACAGTGCTCTCTAACTCTCAGAAAAGGACACAGAAGCAGGAATCCAGAAGAGTTCAATGGTCTCCAGTAATGGGGTCAGAAAAGGGGTGATTCACCAGGGGAGGCAGGCTCAGGGGATGTAAGCATCTAAGAGAAAAGCCTCCATGATCTGAAAACTGCTACAAATGAAAGAAAATGAAGCTGGATCACTCAGCCAGTGATAACCTAAAGAAAAGAGTAATTAAACAGGCCACAGGGGCAAGGGTTAACTGGGGCTCACTGTTCAGTCCAAACGCAGCTCAGCTGGCCACAAAGCCCCTCTGGTCCAGTTTACAAGATGGGGGTCCCGTACGTCTCAGGAGCCCCCCGACTCCACACACGTTAGCTAACAGGTAGTTAAAAGTTTTCTTTCCAATTTACATATTTTTCACATTGAGTCAATTCTTCCTGGAGGCTGAGGAGTAAGAATCCTAGTAACTAGTGGAAGGGACGCTGGGGTGGGGTCTGGGGAAAGACCGCCTCCCCTTCCCGCTCCCCAAACCTTCGCCAGCAATCCCATCTCCTCTGGCCCCGCACCCACGTACGCCCCACCACCGAGTTTCACAACCGCCTCCCTCCCCGCGGAGCCCTTCCTCCCTCCCTCCAACAGCTGGAGGCCCGGGATTCCCAGAACGGAACGCGGAGTTCGACTTCCCGGCTCGGGAGCGCTGCGCGGCCGAAACCCGGGGCCGGCCGGGCCAAGCCCTTCACGCCGGGGCTGTCGGGGGACACGAAGCGCTCGGAGAGGAGCCGCTTCACGAGCCGGGACCCGAGCCCCTGAAGCACCCTCTCCGCTCCCCCGGGGCCTCCTTCAGGCGGACCTCCATCCATCCCCTCCCTGGGACCAGCCTCCCAACTGACGGACGCCGGCGCTTCGGGTCCTGACTCACCAGGTCCTCCCGACTTCCCGGACCTGAACTTGGGCCGCCCCGGGGCGCGGGGAGCCAGCCCGGTACCCCAGCGCGTTCCAGGGGCTCGCGCGGATGCCGGCCCCCTCCTCCCCGCCGGCCCTTCCTACAAGCGCTGGGTCCCGCCCGCCAGCGGAGCAACGTGGCCCTACCCCGACAAGGGCGGGGCGGGGAAGGCCGAGGGGCGGGACTGACCGCCCGTCCCCGCCCGCGGCTCCTGCTCCCCGGCCCCGCCTCCTCCGCCCGACTCAGCAATTACCCGCGGTCCGGACATCCCAAGTTTTCCGGGGTTCTGAACTTCAGGAGGCACTGTGTTGACAGCTGTTACACTGCGCCCTTCCCTGCTCAAATCCCGACCCCACCCACACCCTCAACCCGGTCCAGTCGAGACTTTGGGAGTCTTGCCCTCCCAAGCCCCAGAGCCTGGAGCCTCAGAGAGTTGATGGTGAGAGCCCTGCCTCAGGTAGGCCGGGTAGCCTGATGGTGCGTTCACCAAACCCAAGACACAGGTTCTGGGGACGGCGCTAGTCAACCTGCTAAACTCTAGCTTCCGGGAAGGAGGAGTTGGGGCAACAGAAGGACCACAGGGTGCAGGGATGTGAGAACAAGAACCAAGGTGACAAAAAAGAAGCCAGAGAGGAAACACCTGCTGCCAGAAGCAGAAGGGGACCAACTGTTGTTTTCTTTCTTTTTTAAATACTTTTTTTTTTCCTTTTGAGGTGGGGAATGAGAGCTGTTCACTCTGAGTACGGGAGCAGAGGACAGACTTGTCCTAGGGGTAAGAACAATGAGACCTAAGGAATAAAGGGCTTAATCTCAGGATTTTGTGAGAGCCCTATGAAAGGGGATGAGGGAGCATCCTGGAAAAGCCCTAATGTCTGTATCTGATCCTTGGACGTGAGGGTGGGCAACTGAGAACTCCTGGCTGGCTACTCATGCACACCCAGCCTAGGGTCAGCCCGAGCCAGTGATGAGAACACTTCTACAGGCACCAGGCCCTCCCCCAACCCACTTCCCTCCTGTGTTCCACACAGCAGGTGGGAATTTAGCAGTATGTGGTTACTGGCTGATTTTGCTGACTAACTTGTTTTTACATGAAACTAGGAATTATGAAGGGTTCTAGTTTAAAAAAAAAAAAAGAAAGGTAAGGCATGCCCCAAAGACTTCCCTACCCCCCACTGGGGGCTAAGGAAATAAACCAGTTGCACAGAGGCCTCCACATGCAGAACCTTCCCAACAGCTCTGCAGAGTGTGCATTATCATCCCACTCTACAGATCATGAGTGTGAATGTCAGAGTAAGCACCAACTGGCTGAAGTTCGCAAAACCTAGTGAGGGGCATGGCCAGGTTTTAGACCCAGGCATTCCTCAACTCATTCCTTCCACTTACACACCCTTGAGTGAAAATGCTCTGAGATGGCTGTGTGTCCAGCACAACACGTGCACAGTGGGGCAGCAGGGAAGTTCTGGTAGAAGCAGTTGGAGCCTAGCCCTAAAGGAGCAGAGTGAGAAAAGAGCTAACACCTCACTGAGACTGGACATGTGTGTGCGCGCGCACCTCCAAGGTTTCCAGCTGAGCTGACTTTATGGACCATGGTAAGAAATGTAAGCCCACACTCATATGTCAGCCAGTAGCCACGGTGTCTCCACATCTGCCCTCTTTATGTTTTTCTTATGAAGGAAATTAGGAGATACAGGAGGCCTATACACACTCACACTCCACATCAAAGTAAGAAGGAAAATGATTAACTTCTAAAAGTATAAAAAATTGGGAAATACTGGTTTGTAGATCCAAGATACCAGGAGCTAAAATCACCCTCCAGGACAAAGGACATAGTAGGATGCTGAAAAGTGGGACAGACCAACCAGCCCACAAGATGTCACATTCCCACCTCTAATAATAACCCTTCTCTATCAAAGGCAGTTCAGTGGGGACAAGAATGGGGAAGTGCTTGTGCACTAGAACTCACACTCAATGACTATAATCCTTTGTTGAAAAATTCCAAGGCTTACAAGAAGATCTATGGGTAGAAATTCCCCAGCTACAAAAGGACTGTCCCAAGTAGAAAGAGCCTGTTTAGAGAACTGGTTTGGGCTGAATTCTTGGATGGAAACAAGATAAAATACTTGGTCTGAGAGGCAAGAAGCCAGGGTGATAGGTGCCACACTGACCTGGGAAAAGAGTCCTGGGGCTTTTGATGGAGATTTCATGAGGAGATCTTAGGGGGCTGGGGGGGGGGGAGGGAGGAGAAGGGCAGAAACAAGGAGCTAGGTGCGTGAATTCTGGGAATGAAATGGAAATTGGAGTATATGGAAACAAAAACAAAAGAAATAGAAAGATCTGATCAGAAGATAAGAGAGAATTAGAAGCGAAAATACTGTATCCTGCCACCCCCACTACCTCCAAAAGAGGACGGGAAAGATAAAGAAAAGGAAGTGAAAACTGTTCTAATTGCCTTCCCATAAACCATACCTAAGATACCCTGAAATTTTTTACAACTTGGAAAGAATTCATGCTCTGAACTTAAGACAGATCTTGGCTAGAAACTATCAAAAGAAGTAAAATCAACGTTTTAAATCAGTGTTATGTCTAATTTTCCCTCTCCCATTCTCCCAACATCCCCTCTCCCCTTAGAGACCCAGAAACACAGCTCATCAAGATGAAAGAAAAGAGAAAGCATTAATACAAGGACCAGTGAGCAATGTCTGTGAAATGAGACTTTTGGTTAGCTACACACAATTCCTTTTGTATGACAGAATGGTATAAATAAATTCAGTTAAAACACATCCATAACTTTTGGTTAAATCTATCACCGATCCTGGCTAAGTGGTCTGAGATCTTGGTATTCCTATAAGAAGGCACCCCTGTGAGAAGGCTGATGACTGTCTTGAGAAGGCTATCTTGTGAGAGGGTAGGTAGAGCACAGGACTAGTACTTTCAGTGAAAATGACAGGGAAGAGGAATTCTGCTTCAGTCTAGGGAGGAAATGTCATACCAGAGAGGCTGTCTGTCAAGGCACTGAACTTCCCTCCCTGAAGGTTTGCCGCAGGATCCAGATGGCCGTTATTAGATCAGATGCTATAGAAGCAGCCCAGCACTGGGCAGGCAATTACAGTATCTGCCTCTCCACACTGAGGCAAGCCCTTTATGCTCAGGGCTTCTGTAACTTCCCCTTACATATCAAACTGGGAAAATAATCCCTGCTCTCTCTTCCTTACAACAGTGCAGCGACAGAAAAGTGACCCAACAGCCTGGACACTTCACATAACATAGGCGCCATATAAATATAGTACAACTCTGCACTCACAAGCCTTCCGGGTAAGACAAGACGATGGGTGCAGGCGCATCTTGGGACTAGACAGCACTTGCAAGGACTGGCACCAGGAATTTGCTGGGCCAAACTGGGGCAGGTGACATGCCACCCTGAAATCTAGACCTTCTAAAGTAGCAGCCTGGCCTGAAAGGTACTGCCCCAAGCCAGCCTCAGACCAGAGGAGGAAAGCTCACCATTAGGGGAAGGCAAGCAAGAAAGGAAGGAGGGGAAAAAAGAAACTGAGTAATAAATACATGATTTTCGGCTTGCAAATGACTTTAGTTATTGCTGCCAACCCCAATGAATGTGCACTTCAGGTGTTACACAGATAGTAAGAGGCAAAAAGATGCTAGAAGCTAAGCTTCCTGCCCCGTGCCCCCTTACCACCATACCCTACTGTCTTTCAAAATCCCAACACATCTCCTTTCTGTTTGTTGTCACTGAGAAAAACAAGTATTTCGGTGTAAGTAAACTGGGATTCAAGGAAGGAGCAGGAAGGAGGTGAGAAGGTATCTATGGGCAGGTGTGTGGGAACAGAGCCTGCAAAAATATAAAGGGCTATGGCAGTCCCAAAAAATGGTCATCTTCAAGAGCGGGAAAGAATACCAGGACATGGCATGGGAAGAAAGGCCCAGAATTTACTCCAAGAAATGGACCTCTGTCTCCTAACCACATACTTGGCCCTTGAGATTTATACTTTCCTCCACCCCTCTTTAATCTATTACCCCAGAGGCACACTTATCACAAGTGTGGAGAGCCCTGAGGACCAGAATTCCCCAATCTAAGATCTCCTAGGACCCGTGCACCTTTTCCACCACTTGATGACCCCAGGTATTGTTTAACAGCAACAAGATGAGACAAATTCAGGGCAGGCTTTTAATTGAGGACATCCAAGGCTCTTGCCAATACACTAACAGAAGAGAACTCCTAATTCACAGGGTTTTTTTGTATGTACCAATTATACAAGCATTATCATTGATAAGCATTATCATGACACTAAACAATGTTAATGGTACTGTTTTCCACATAAAGGGCCCTAGACACTCTTCAAAATCTATCATTTCATTTGCTCCCCGTAACAACCTGTGAGGGACCTGTAATGTAAGTCTTCCCCGTCTTACAGGTGAACAGAATACGGCAGAGCTTAACCGACATATCTAGGGTTTCACACTAAGAAAGTCAGAGCTAGAACAAAAACTCAACTGTCTCAAACCTGTATTCGGTTCTTCTGCTGTCTGCATAAGATTTCATGGCCTAAACCTGAAGAGAGACAATTTAGGAAGTTATCTAGACCATCTCCCACCCTCCCCCAAGGTAGTTCTACTCAGTTAGTTCCCCCAAACACAACAGCCTGCCTCTGCCTAGGTAATCCATCCTAGAGTCTTATTAAGCCCAAAATGTGTCGATGGTGTTGGCCCTTATAGATAAGCCTAAATTCTTCTCATGTTCTCCTAGACCTAACTTCTCAGTTGCCATTGCAACTCACTACAACGTACTCCTACCTGGGTAAAGAGAGGCTGAGAACAAGTCTGCACTCTAAGAGAGTGAAACAGAGGTAAAGCTTTCTGTGTACCCATCAGGGTAATGGTTCCCATCAGGCACTTCCTAAATGACAGTATCCCCAGATTTGCCCCACTCAACATTTTCTGCATAAGAGCAGCAAACCCAGTGGGAAGTGAGACAGGAACCTTACCTTTCTTCTCTTCTCTCAGCTGCTCCCCTGGAGATCATCAAACCCCCTTCCAGTACTCCATTTCCAAAACTTAGAATCCCAAATCAGATACACCAAACAAAGGGCAGCTTCTCTCCTCTTATCCAGGTCCAAAGTCCATGGCTGAGTGGACTCTGAGGGGGAGGAGTCTGGGGGGGAAGGGGTATGTCCAGGCCCCTCCCCCCCCACTGCAGGGTTCAATGTCCCTCCCAGGGGTTTGTTACATTCCTTCATTCAGCTGGCTTATTAAGCCCAGAGTCTGGTGTTGGGCAGATCCCAGGTTCTATCCCATTTCTTGCTCAGGGAAGGGAAGTCATCCACTGTGAGGACTGGCTGGTCTGTCTTCGGCTGGGGTTCACAAGAAACAGGCCATAGAACCGGCATGGCCAGAAGGCTGATTTCAGTGTTAACCTGTGGAATATTTAAACATTACGACACTTTTCTATCCTATTATATGCCCCAAGACCCCCTTACCTAAATTAGATTCCTTTACCCTGCTCTGTCATCAATGGAGACTGTCTTCTAAGAAACACTGAAAAGAACATCTTCCTTCCTTCTCCCTCTTGTCTTGTTATTGCCACACACTAATCTCCTACAATTCCCAAGCTTCTTAGAGTGTTCAGTGTTTTAATCGCTTGGTCAGCTCTCCCAGAATGAACTAATCCATTCCAGACCTAGATGCTGGCACCTACCACATACATTCTTTGCTCCTTTCCCTTCGCCCTCACCTCCCCCTCTGTTTCCAAAATTGTGCTAGGGATATCATTCCTAATCTCAAACTCGTTCCCAGGACCACTGAGAGCATTCTTCCTGGAATAGAGGCCTGAGTCCTGCCAGCAACAGCTGCACAGAGTTCCAATTTCTCAGTTGGGAAGCCCACCCAGTCGCCCCCTCTAAGTTTATTCTCACATACACACACATTCTCTCTCTCTCCCTCTCTCTCTTTCTCTCTCACACACACACCCCGTCGTCCCCTCTTCTA
>PITA01019027.1:0-38872 GCA_004023965.1 Spilogale gracilis | reverse complement strand
CCACTCTCTAGGTGGATTGGTTGTTGGAAGGTTTTGGAGCAACCAGAATTCACCACTGACAAGGAAGGAGAAAGAAAAAAGAAAACGGAAGAGAGGAAGCAAGAAAAGAAACCCCTGCCAGAGTGGGGCCCAATGGTAGGATTTATATGGTACAAAACTGTTACAGGGTAAAGAAAAGGGTTATCAAGGGTAAATGAAGAGATCAAAAAGCAAAGCCCAACCTATATTACCCCCAAGACCAGTATTTATATAATAAAAAAGCAAAGAGAATTACACAGAAACACTGACAGACTACAGTGGGAAGGTGAGGGCAGACACTCCTTGTGGGCAAGGAATGCATTTCAGATGCTCCTGAGTTTGTTTTGTCATTATTGTTGGAGGAGCCCACTTTCTAAAGATACAGGGAGATTACAACTGGTTGTATATGGGGTCGTATTGAATAGGGATGTGGGATTACCTTGAAGCTTATAACTACATGTACACGTAAAAGAGAAAATAAAGGAAAGAAGAGAGAAGAAAGGGAAAAACAGAGAAGCAAACAGGGAAACAAGAGGCAACAACAACAACAGAAAATACAGGAATGTGTTTGAAAAAATTTCAAGGTAAAAAATTGTTATGGAGTGTTGTATTGAGTATCACGTTGTGATAAAAAGTGGGTTAAAAATTGAACAAAGAAAAACCGTGAGAATGCATTTTTAAGTTTAAAATGGAAGCTTTAGAAGTAAAAATAGAAAAAAGTTAAAAAAAGCAAATAAGGTGGAAAACTATATCTATAAAGTGTAGGGCTTTTGCTACTTATAGTCAGTAGCAGGAGTTTAATAAATTGCCCTTCCCCCCGATGTTGGGGTTTTACAGTTTGAGTGTTTTCCTCCTGTGCTTCTGGCTTGCTTTCTGGGGGCAGGGCCTGCCGCGCTGTTTTCAGTCCCTTCTACCTGGGCTGCGTCTCTCCGCCCCCTTGCTAGAGACTGGTCTCCATGGTAACCAGGTTGTCAGGTTACAGTTCTCTGGTAGTGGAGCGTTATTCTTTTACGGCCTTTTTCAGGTGCTGAGGAAGTCAGGTCGGAGCAAGATGTCTGCGCCCAGACCTCCCTCCCAGAGCGAGCCTCTACCCAGGGAGGGGCTCTTTCCAGCCTCCCGGTTGGCAGCCTGTCACAGCCTGGCAGGCACAGATGCTGGATTGATCTCTGCCCACGCCCCCGCTTGTCGCTTCACTCCCGCACCTGGAAACTGCAACTGATTTTGGGTCGCATGACCTTGTCTGTGCCAACGGACCCGTGGTCCCTCAGGTCCCACGCAAGTCCGCAAAATTGACTTCCCTGGGGGGTCCGCGCCCGGCCCACGGGGTGGAGAGAAACGGGAGAGAAAAGCAGCGGAGGAAAGGGGCCAAAAAAAAAGAAAAAAAAAAAGAAAGTAGCCGAAAAATAGACTCCACGCCCGCCACTCTCGCTGAGATCCCCCGTGCCGCAAAGCCCTGCTGCTCTGGCTTAAGCAGTGGGGGGATAGACTGCGCACCCCGGCCCCTCTAAGTTCCCTCGAGCCGCGGGGCACTCTCTCTCCCTCCGGGTCCCCGCTCTCCTCTGCCGCGGTGGAAAAAGCAGTCCCCTTACCGCTGGCTCTGCTGCGTTCCCGGTTCTGCCTCGCCCCGAATCAGACCATAATCTGCTGTTACTCCCTGAGCGCAGAGCACTTTCGTGCTGGGGTATTTGCTTTCAATGGTTCAGCTCTGCAGGCTTCCTCCCCCACACCCCTGTCTCTAGGGGTAAGCCTCCGGTCGCTCTCACTTGTTTCTACCATTTTGCCGATGGTCCTTGTCTCCCGTGGTGATCCAGAAACGCAAAATATCACATTTCAGGCTGATTTCATGGGTGCTCACAGTGTTCCTGTAGTGGGTTTTTTTTTTTGCAGGAATTGAGCTCACCTCAGGGAATTTCCCGAAAGGCGGTCACCTGGCCTTCCACCATCTTCTTCTCAGTGGTGCGGTTCTTAGAGGGCAGTGGATATGGGATAATTCTCTCCGTTTTACCACCAGTTTTGCAAAGTACACGTTATTCCAACATTCAACAGCAACTAATTCTATCCCTGTAGTATCAGCAGGAACTCAAGGATTTAAACATGCTTAACACGTCTTAATTTGCTACAGTTATTCCCCCGTGATGCTTGTGTTCTCTTACCTCTGCTGTTGGTCATTTGATGCTGGAACCTTTCAAATTCTCCAGAAAGTCCCCTGGGAGTCCTCCTAGCTGAGTCCTTACAGGTCCCATAATCAGTAGGACTGGGTATAAAAACTTTGGGTTACATTTTCTGTTCTTGAATAAGGAACGTTGGCATTTACATGTTTGATGACAAGTTGATATTTTTCCTTTCATATATGAAAGGAAACAAACTTCGTATGTTTGGTTGAGTTTCCAAAATGTTTAATCCTTTTTTAAAAAATTCAGTACTCTTCCTAGGATGTTTCTTATGGTTAGTTGTTCTGGGCCAAAGTTCTCAAATATGGGAGGTACTCTTTCACGATAGAGCTCCAATTATTATTATTTTTTTTATCTCGGGAAAATTTTTACTGAATTGTCATCTCAGTGGGTTTATTGTCTTGCTTAGATTTTCTTCTCTGAGAGCGTAAATTTTGTGTTTATTGCACTGTCTTACCTGTTTTCTAACCTTGTCACTTTCTCTAAAATCTGTTTTTTAAATGTATTTTTTCATTTCTTTTTAATCTCCAAAAATGTCTTTTTCCACTGCCCCTCTACACAGGCACTTGGCCACGTCCCTGTGCAGCTTCATGGATGGTTTCTGATGTCACAATCCTTGTGCTTTTTGTTTATAATACTTTCCTGGATTTTATCCCCTTGCTTCCAAGTTTTCTGGTTTCGACTTAGGGTGTTCTTTTTATTTATTTAATCTTGTATCATTTTACTTTGAAAGAGCCACATTCTCTTCTGGCTTGTGGGCATGTCTTCCTGGTGTCCGGGGGTCCCTGATTCCCCCCGTTTCCCCAGCTTCCATTCTCTCACCGACACCTGTTGTTTTGTTTTTTTCCAGTTTAACTAGCAGCCACCCAAATGGATGTGCAATAATTTGAATTTTTCTCGAGCGAGGAGTGTGTGTGGCTTTACCAAGAACAACTGAGTCTCCCTGTGGTTCTCGTGTGATAGCCGGAGGGCTGACTCTGGACAGGAAGCCGGGAGACCAGTGCCGATACATTATTTGCACAACTCACCTGGATGGAGTCAGAAAGCCTCCCCTGGTTTTGGAAACATGAGATGTATTGATCTTCTTAAGCAATGACTGTTTAGGTGGGGCAGTGAGCCGGATGGATCGGAGTGGTTGGAGGAGGAAGTCAGAGGAAAGAATAAAGTCCGGGTGTGGGGCTCTGGTTTTCAGGTATCTTGCCTGGGAGGGCTGAAGGGTAGCCCTCCCACAGTACAGCTCTCCACCGGCACTCTACGCATCGTCTCTTGTGCTCACACGGACACTGGGAGCTCCAGGTGGGACCCAGGAGGGCACGTGGGGTCAAGACAGCTTTCTAAAAATGTCAGACATTACTTCTCTGCACATCCTGTCCATCGCTTCTTGGATCAGGTATCAGCATCCCAGCGAGGACTGGCCAGCAGGCACAGTGGGAACAGAGCCTCATGCAACAGGAATTTTCTCCACAGGGGAAAATTCAGAGAATTCAGGGAGTCAGGCTTTGAAGCACAGAGAATAACCCGTCTCCGTTTGCAGACGAGGGAGAGCTAGCCGAGGCATTCGGGGGCAGAGGTGGTAGACTCACCAGCCGCTGGTGTGCCCTGAGCCGTCCACATTCTCACCACAGATCTGCCGAACAGAGCTCTGTGTTTCTCCTCCGACCAATGAGGGTTAGCATCATAACAAAAATCATGAGGGATGACCGATGCAATTGCCACAGTGATGCTTTGTGCCATTTTTCTGGGATCTACCCCTGAAGACCCTTCTCCAAAAGATAAATCAATTCTGTTAAGGTGACAAAGCTCACCTTGTACAGTCCTCCAAGCCATCTATGGAAACCTAAAAGTGGGAACGTCAGACACCTGCCTAGAAACCGTCTGAGTAACCAACAAGCATTTACCCTGGGACATGACATGCTTAGTGCCAACCAGAAACCTGTCTCCAAGAGCCCCTCTCTCCATCAGAACTCAGGAAACAAGAGAATGTCCTCTCGGATGCCGTTGGAGCTTTTCTGGGAGGTGACAAGTAGGCTGTCTGAGTTGTGGGATCCCGTTTTGCACGACATGCCGCAGTGCGGACGGTGACCCGCCTGCTGTATTCACATTTTGCCAAAGGACGGGATCCTGCCCACCCACCCCCTTCACGCCGCAGTGCTCGCGCTCTGGGCTCCGGCTCCTGGGTCCCCTCCTTGCAAGGCTGATGTGGAACCATCTTCACATTATACTTCGCCGAGGAAGGGACTGTGGTGTAGAATCAGAAGATAAATCCCATTCCGAGAGGAGACGGGACTTCTCGCCTGGCACAGGCAACCTTCCAAAGTAAGTGTTATTTGAAGGTTCAAAGAGCTACAAAGTAGTCATCAGTGTCATCCAACTTTCAAAAAAGGGGGGGGCTTTATTAACGCTGGGATTTTGTTACCTTTATTCGAAAATGGCGTGGGGAATTGTCAAGCCGTGACTCATTCTTTAATTTAATATATTTCAAGGAGCAAAGAACGGGCTCCGTACACCGGCATGATTGTACTTCTGACGTGCCTCTTTCTAAACCTCAGGATTTAGAGCTTCATCTTGAAAGCGCTCCAGACTTCAGCCAGGGCGTCTGCCCTCGGTGAAAACACAATGCAGAGCTTCTGAGATAATTGTGTAGCGATGGCCAGTTTCCTCCATGAAGCGTTTTCCACGTGAGGAGCTTCCTTTGAAGCGCGGAGCCATGAAGACGGCAGAGGGCAGAGGTGACCCACGCTTTACAGAAGTTTACATTCCTGGCAGAGGGTGGGTTTTGCAGAGTGCAGGAGTGAAGCTATTGATATTCAACGCTTTGACCTGCTAACAAAAACAGGGGGGCCGGGGGCACGCGGCAGCACGTCCCTATATCCCCCGGCAGTGCGGAGAGACAGCCCTTACTGGTTTTCATTGGCTTTGGCGAGGGCAGCAGCAGGCCGTGGTGCCCATGCGCCGGCCACTTGCTCCTGGGGAGGGCTGGCGTGCAGAGCCCGTGGGACGGGGGACCGTCAAGGAAGCATGCCCACCCACCCCATACCCCTCACGGCAAGCCATCTTAAGATCATTTGCCTGGAGATTTGCAGCATGATGGGTATTTTTCAAAACCTCATGCCAAAGAGAAAGGGGAAAATTAAGAGCATATCCTGAAGCTGGAATTTTAAAGGGCACACACAGCATACAGCAACACCCTGCTGCTACTATTTTTTTCTTTGTATTAAAGAAAAAACTGCCTTTCCTGACTTTGAAAGTAGCTACTGCTTTTTCTTTCCTAAAAAGAAAAAAGAAAATGAAAGCCCTACCAACCATTTCTTTTTGACAATGGGGAGCACTTTTCCCCTGGTACTCAACTCATTCTGAACACGGTTCTCCCAAGTCTTGTAGAGCGTACAGCATGCATGGACTGTTTTATTACAAAACATCTAAGCAGACACACGGCCGAGGGGAGCGGGCGCGTGTGTGTTGGTGGCAGCGTGGGGGGCGGGCTTGTCACCTGCGTCGGGGGCTCTCCATCCCCCACAGGCCCCCACTGCAGGTTCCACGGGCTTTGCTCACGGTCGTCACCTCGGGAGGAGCCGCGCTGGTGAAATGCCACCCGGCTTTGCTCCAGGTGGGATCTTTGCCACTAGGGGTCCTCAACAGCGGAAAGCACAGCTTAGGGTGGACAGAGGGCTGGCCTGGCTCTCTCCACTAAGGAGGCAGACGCTAGAGCAGGTCCGAGGAGTTCTCACACGTGCGGTGTGTGCTCCCGCACTCCCAGCGCCGTCGTGTGTGCGCTGTGACGGGACTCGTCTGTGCGTGTGTGCAAAGTGTGTCAAAAGGACCCTTTGTTCCCCTTGTGACCGACGACTGTACTCGTGTTGTGTCTCATGTATAGTTAAATATCCAATATCTTTTTTTAAAGATTTTATTTATTTGGCAGAGAGAAACACAGTAGAGAGGGAACACAAGCAGGGGGAGTGAGAGAGGGAGAAGCAGGCTTCCCGCCGAGCAGGGAGCCCCATGCGGGACTCAATCCTAGGACTCCCAGATCACGACCTGACTCAAAGGCAGACGCTTAACGACCAAGCACCCCAGGCGCCCCCAAAATATCTTTATTAACGTGGTCTGGAGAGCAGCGTCGTGGAGGGCATTGCTTAGCATTGAACAGAGAGCTGGACAGGGGCAGCCATAGCACGAGGCCTTGTAGGATGGGTGTGCACAGCCCTGGGGGGCCATTCGTGCAGAACAATGAGGCGCCTTCTCCCGAGAGGGGGATGCACAGAGGTGAGACCGTCCCCACTTTAAGCTTGCCAGCCTTCCCTTGTGCTCGCAGGCTGTTCGACTTTCTCTAAGAGCCGTGGCCGCGTGCGAGCCCTGCAAGTGCATGTTTGTTCCCCAGGCAGGGGCAACGCCACCGTGACCGCCCATGGACGCAGCGCCCTACACACGGATCGCGTCTGCTTTTTGCTCAGTTCTTCCTGGGACTTTCATCCCACTTCCCCTGCCGTGTCGTCCAGCCCACTAAACAGACTTTTTAATCTCTGAAAGAGTGGGAATCCTATAGGCGGATGGGCTCATTTCCATGAGCTATATGAAGTCATTATGCAGACGAGCAAAGGGAAGGGAAGGGAGACCCCACCGTCGCTCTAGCTGCTCACCATCAGCTTGGGCTGTGCGAGGTTCATGGCATCACGGGCACAGATCCAATGGCTCAGAGCTTATCTGTTCACAGGGGAGCCATGGGAGAAAGGGCCAGAGAGCTTGTGGGGGTGGAGAGGGAAGCACAGGGCACACTCCCTCATGCACACAAACACTCATGCACATGCACGCACACTCACGCACACACACTTGTACACATGCAGGCACACGTTGTGTACACATGCAGTTACGCACACACACTCCATGCACATGCGTGCGTATTTGTGGCACTCCTATACACATACTTGCACCCGTGCTCTTATGCACACGCATGGGCACATACACATGTGTGCCCGCACACACACCAGCATGCATATACCGCCAGAGGTCTGCAGGCCCGCCCACACTCACCCTTGCTCCCCCTGTCTCCCCGACCCCTGCAGAATGCTTCCTGTCTCTATTTGAGAGTTTCTGTGCTCACACCTCCTGCTCTTCTGTGGAATGCCCTGCATGGGGGGGAACGCAAGGCTGTGACACGCACAGTGTTTGCTTTTGTTCTCGACTCGGTTTGGGGACCCCACAACAGATGGTCAGATTGCAAGCAAGTTCGATGTGAGACGTGCTGTGTGCGGAGGCTGGAGGACGTACAGGATTACCTCAGCTTCTAGGTGCTCACTTATATGAATTTATATGTGTTTTTTGAAATAAAAAATGTGAAAGAGCCGACTTTTCTGAAGAGCAGCCTAATCAATTATTAAGTGAAAGAAAGTCTTCCAACTAGCCCACAATGTCCTCATCGGCCAACCTTTGTATTTATTCATTTATTTATTTATTTGGATTTCCGGATGGGAGATAAAGAACAATTTTGTTTTCCTTCCTCCTCCCCTTAGGCTTTTTCAAAAACACCGTTTCGAACCGAAGCCGCTGCCTTGTGAGGTAGGGACAGCCAGCATGTGAGCTCCAGAGGACGGGAGTCCCGTCCCGCCCGGCTCCAAGCGCTGGCCTCTCCCCAGAATTTTGCTCTTAATTTTCCTTGTTGCAAGGACCGAGTGGCCTGGTGCTCAGACGGTGTCACTCACACCCCGGCTGAGTGAGAGGAACTACCCCACTCGGCGCGGCTGTGATGCGGTTCTGAGGGCCCCTCGGCACAGTCTCGCCACCTCTATTCCACCGGAGTTACTTTCCTCCTTAGGAAATGAAAAAACATGGCAGGTGACAACACCAGAAAGGGAAGCGGGAAACCCCTACATGTCATCCACCTTTGGAACATGGCGAATCCTCCAGGCAGAGGAGAGAGACGTCAGCGTGGCCAGGCGAACCCAGGCTTGGAGAGCAGAGATGGAAGTGCACAGGGTCAATCCATGGGATCCGGCTGACAGGGAGGTCTCTGAGACAGGCTGAGAGTAGCCCCTGGGTGGCTTCTGGCTTTTCTGGGGATGGCGCAGACCCTGCCTTCCCCCTGGAATTCATGAAGTCAGGGCTTGAGAACGAGAGGTTCGCCGGGGTTCCCCAGCTGCTGAGACAAGGAGCTGGGTCTTGTTGGATGCTTGCTGAGTGGGTGCTGTGGGCTGAAAGGGCCCCAAAACGCATGTGTGAGGGGTCCCCACCCCCGGCACCTCACAGGCTAGCCCTGGTTGGAGATGAGGTCTTTCAGGAGGCGGTTGAGGTAAACAGAGGCCACTAGGGTGGGCCCTCATCCAAAAGGGACTGGTCATGGTAAGAAGAGATTAGGGCACGGGCTCGTGCCGAGGGACGACCACGTGAGGACACCGGGAGAAGGCGGTCGTCTGCAGGACGCGGACAGAGGCGGCAGAGGGAACCAGCACGGCTGATGCCTGGGCCTCGGGCTTCAGCCACCAGAGCCATGAGGATAAACGTCTGTGGCTTGAGCCACCTGGCCTGTGGGGGGGGAGGGGGGACGGTGGCCTGGACACAGGCCCATGGCAGGGGACTGGAAGAATTTAAACCCATATCTCTTGCACTTTGAATAAGAGAAAACATCTCTCATCCCCCAAATCTTCATTAGAACTTTATCTCCACGGCTGTCAAGCCATCGCCTGGAAACTCAATCGGACGTCAGCAGCTCCTGAAACTTACGGGCGCATGGCGCTTGAGGCCAGAGCCCCGATCTGTGCGTGAGAGCCCCGGCTGAGTGAGCACGAGCATACGTCCCGGCCGCAAGCGTGGGCTGACACGTGCAGAGACCGGCTTCTCGGGGCCACTCCACGCACCTCGATTCTGAAATACCTTCAACGGGATTTCTATTGCGCTCCTGCTGCATGAAGACCCACTTGCTCCTTCCCTCTGATTTCTGATTCTGCCACAGGCACCGCTCGAATGAGAGCTCTGATAAGAGAAAAAAACTGGGCCAGGAATTAAATTAATGCTTTTAGACAAACATCCATTCTATCTCCGATTCTAATGCTAATTACATTTGTGGATCAAAGACCATTCCTTAAAGTTTTGCTTTTGAAAAACAGGGGGAGATTTTACTTTCTCGTTTGATATTTTTATGAGACTTGACAGGGCCTTGGGGGTTGCGGGTGGGGGGTCAGGGTCTTTGGTGGGGGAGACCCCTCCCACGAAGACCCAGGGGAGCATGGAGGTTCCCCAGAGCCGTCTTCTGGGTCAGACTAGTGTCCCGTCTGTCTTCTTTCCCTCCGTGACTCTGCCTGCTTCCCTACCTTCCCCCGAGTGTGGCTATGAACCGAAAACTACTCTAAAAAGAGGAAAGCCTATTTTAAAAAGCAAGGTGTTGCTCTCTGATGAAGACCTGTGCCTTTTTGCCGACGAACCAGGGACGAAGAGGGTCGTGTTTGGCCTCACCTTTGGGAGCTTGGCGTCTCGATGCTGGCAAATCTCGCAGACTGATGCTCGAGTTCACGGATCCTTCTTTGGTGTCATGCTTTTACGCTGCTTTGGGTAAATGGAAAAACCCAAGGTGGCAACGACTGTGTGTGTATGAACAGGGCAAGCGGGCAGTGGCTGGGCTGGGCGGGGTCTGATCTAATTTAGCTGCAAGACCATGAAGTGTGATCATTGCCATGTTGCAGATGTGGAACCTGGGCTGAAATCGTAGCTCAGCCCTGTCTCCTTCCGAAGCGCGCGTCCCTACTCCCTCTGAGCTCCCCTGGCCTCGGCATGGGTTCGCCGTTCCCCAGCTTACCAGTGGGCGGCCCTTCCGGCAGGCCCTCTGAGGGATGAGGGCGCACGGTCCGTGTAGAGCTGGCGATTTACGCAGCAACCCTATTGCTTCTGTGAGCGGGTGCTGGAGATGGTGGGGAGCTGGCACCGGAAGGGAAGACGAGGGAAACCAAGCAAAACCAGGCAATTCGGGGAAATCAAGCCTGGCTCCTCCTGCAGTTTCAGGAGCTCTGCTGAGACCATGGGGTTTCACTTAACCAGAAACCGCAGGGAGGCCTCTGAGCCCGCCCAACATTTCCCCCAACTTAATATATTGGCATTTAAAAGAACGATCCTAAGAAGTGTTGTCCCTGGGGTTCCGTCCTTGCTCACAGGCTCATTCCAAAGCTGCACCCCAGGCTGTCCCCACGCACCACGAGCTCAGGGACCGCCATGCTGCCAGGGCCCCCCATCTGGACATCCTGCAGGCACTGAGCTCGGCCAATCTGCATTGGAGGCCGGTTCCTCCCACACCTTCACCTTGGGGCTGGCCCTTCTGCCTCCCCGGCTCCTGACAGCGGACTCTGGACTCCTGGCCTCCCTCTTCTCCACCGTCCCCCACTTCAATCCGCTAAACCCTTCATCCCACGCGGGGCCCATGGCCCTGCTCAGTGCAAACATGAACGTTTATCTGCATGTGGGACCTGCTTATGTTCCAACCAGCCATGGGCAATGTGGGGGCAGAGCGCACGATGTCAGGCAGCACCGGACATGTGATCTCGATACACAGTTGTTGGGTTAAAACTGTGGGACGACTTGCAGAAGCAAAGCCCCGGCAGGAGCCGCAGCGAGCGCGTGAACAGGCACGGTCCAAGCGGAAACAGATAGACAGTGCACATTGGACCACGCGCTTGGGCTCAGCCGCAGCCGACCGCTCTGAGCACGGCTCTCCCAGGCCCCTCTCTGGTTCCAAGTGAACACCCCTCAGCCGGTGGACGCCTCCCCGTCTCTGCCCTTGTGCTCCTGTACCTTGTTCCGGGCACATGCCCAGGTCCACACCGTCGCTTCTTGTAAGGGCAGAGGAGAGACTGGACTGCAGCCCACCCTCCTCTTACTGCGAGTGGGCACTCAGTGGAACATGGGGGACACACTTCCACACAGCCCTGCGTGGAGATGTTGAGGACCTCCCACCCAGAGAGACGTTCAAGAGGGCAGCACTCCTTCACCCTGGTCAGAGAAGGACTGTGTCCGAGGGGTCGGCTCTACCAGGAGCCCCGCGGGGCCTCCGCCCCGCACCATGCCGCAGACCTTACGGGCTGGCTGATGCAAGCTCATCAAGACAGAATTCCGAGAACGCTGGCAGTCAGTAAGCACGTACAGCTGAGGGAGTCCTCTTGGTAGAGTTACTCCACCAAACCAATGAAGGAAAAGGACAGAAGGGAATAGTGACATTGTGCGGCCCCTGCTACTGGGGTCATGGGACCCGACTCTGCACACGGCAACCCCAGGGGTCGGCACTATGTGCCCCCGGATGGAACAGCACTCCTCCCCCGAAGCTCTCGCCGAACATCCAGATCACACCCGATCAAGCCTGGTGACCCCGTTTCCGACTTACCTACAGGACAGGGAAGAGTCTCAACAGCGCTGTGAGGGCAGGGCGGACGAGCCCTCGCCGGGAAGGATTGCCGGATGCAGAAACTGGATTTTCCCACGCGTGCAGACGAGAAACACGGGGAGTCTTCGGAGGTGAAAAGAGCTTTAAGGAGAGCACCCCTGGGGCAAGAGTGGGGAGCCGTTTTGGCTTATGATTCAGATCATCACATCTAAAATTTAAAAAATAACAGCAGGCAGATGTGATTGGATTCCACACGATGTACGTGAGACGATTGGAAATTTGAACACAGAGGGGTTTCTGATGCTGTTGAGGACGTACCGCTCTATCAACCCGAAGGGATCAGAGTCCTTATCTTTGACCCTGCACTGATGTCTCAATGAGTTAAGTAATGCGATGTCTAGAATTTGCTTTACAGTAATCCAGGGAACTGGCGGGGGGATGGAGGGGTGGGTGGGGTCACTGCCCGGGGCCCACCCAGGGGATCCAGGGCTCCCCTTTCTCAGGGTCGGTGATTCCCACAGTCGCAGTTCCCTGCGTGACCTCACAGACCGCGGGCTGCGGAATCAGGGGCATGGCCGTCTCTGGGATGAGTCACTAGTTCATTATTCTGCCTTGACAAGCCGTGGGTGAAGGATCGCCGTGCTGCTTTGTTAGCAAACAAGGAATTAGAAATCCCTAGCCATGGACAGCAGGACGGGGTACATGGGACTGGTTGTTTTCTCCTTCTACTGGAATCCCTGAAACCGAGCGATTGTTTGCAGACTGTCGATTTGGGGATGACTTCACCAGATACCTCGAACAATGCGAGTGGCCATGGGGAAAAGCACTCTCTGAAAGAGAAAGAAGGAACCAGAAACACCCATGCCAGGCCTCCCTTCTGCACACCTGTTTCTGGCTGCGTGGGATGACGGCGGTGAGGGGGCCGAGTCCTCGAGGGATGAGGCATTTCCCTGGGTCCCCATCAGCCACTCCAACATGGCTCTTCTGCTCCCCTGTGAAATGTCATACTCCTTTGATGTGCAGTGCCGTCCCCTGGGCAGTCAGTGTCCCTGGAAGCTGCCAGCAGATTCTGGCCACGGCCTGTATCTGGCAACAATGGCCCCCGATCAAGGGCAGGTCAAGAATAATCCTGGCAGAGCAGGCGGAGAGCAGGGGTGGGGGTTGGGCACAGAGGGCCCGCAGCCCCGAGGTCCTGGAGCTTCTCGAGTTCGGCAAGGTGATGGGACGAAGGCCCGGGACCGCTTCATAGTTCGGGCCGGGCCAGTGTGGAGGGAGGATGTCCAGGCCACCAAGCCCCCTGCTCGCAGTATGTGGTCACCCCTCTGACATCTCCCAAGCTCCCTTCAGTCCCTCCCACCCTGTGACCTTCCTCTCTGCCCTGGGGTGAGCACCGGCCCCCCCAACAGTCAAGTCCACCCAGAACCTCAGAATGCAATCTTTGTGGGAAATGCTTTTGTAGGTGTAATGAGTTACAGTGAGTTCCTAAGGCATGAAGGAAGCAGCCCTAAACCCGAGTGACCGGTGTCCTCCTCAAAGGGGAGAGAGATGGAGGGACCCCGAGGAGATGGTGCCTGAGAGCTTCAGTGCTCACTGTGTGCAGGGCTGCGTCTGTGGGCTAGGCAGAGCTGGGGTGGCTGGGGCCCCGGGAGGCCTTCTATGCCCCCAGAGAAAGCAGGGCACTTCTGGCCAGAGCTGGCTGACTTCTGGCCCCCGGAAAAGCACGAGCACAAGTTTCTCTCATTCCCAACTGCCCAGGGTGTGGTTGCCTATTGGCAGGTGTGGGAACGGCTCACTCCACCTGCCAGGCCCCCCCCATTCTCGGGGGGCTCCACAGCCATGTGGATGGCCCTTCCAGCAGCCCCAGCCAGACACTCTGCCCCCCTCTCGCTCAGTCACCCTCACCAGGGGACACGCCCTGCATCTGACACCCCCTGCGATCTGCTCCGCTCGGAAACACGCACGTCTGGCCGCACCCCACTCCCCTCCTCGGCTCACAGCGTGTTCCTGGGGTGAGGGCTGGGCAGGCTTGCCCCGGCACGTAGGAACAGGGGCCCCACACAGCTTCTCTCACTGAGTGACGTCTCCTTCTGGACCGCCAGAGTCCAGGCTGGAGGGACCTGCCGTGGACAGCAGGACAGGGTACACGGGACAGCGGGCTCCTTCCAGCCCATGACAGGCCTGTGTGTCCGCACTGGGTCCCCGGGTGCCGTAAGCGTGAGAACACATGCCTGCCAGGGCTGAGCCCCCAGAGCCATGGCCACCCCACCGCTCGCATGGGCGCTGTCCTGGCCAGGTCCCCAAGCAAGGCCACTTAGCCCTCAGCCCCCCCGGGGGAGCCGCCAGCATGCACGCAGGTCACCGAGGTCTGTGGACTTGCATTCGGCACCTTGTGGGGATGGCCGATAGAGACACTTATCCACAACGCAGCTTCTAGACTCTCCCATTTGAGCACAAGCATTTCTTCGGAATTTCTTGTCCCCTTGCTGGCCTGGACCCCGTCACCAGCACTCATCCAATCACGCGCCACCGGTTGTACAAGGGGGAACTTAGCATTAAGGTCATTGCTCCCGGACGCCTTGTGCTGCGCCTTGGTGAGCTCTGTGTCCAGCAGCTGGGCGCTGTGTCTGCCGTTCCCGACGCCGCCTGGCGAGACCGGCCCACGCGGTAACGCTTGCAGAACCACAACCGACAGCTCGAGACGAGGGTAGAGCCAACAGCCGGGAGCTCTTCCCAGAAAGCAGTGCCTCGCCATCACCGGCCGCGGACTGCTAGGACTCGGAATGCCAGCTGCACGTCCAGAACAAACTTTTTAAAGATTTATTTGTTTGACAGAGAGAAACACAGCCAGAGAGGGAACACAAGCAGGGGGAGTGAGAGAGGGAGAAGCAGGCCTCTCGCCGAGCAGGGAGCCCGATGTGGGGCTCGATCCTCGGTCTCCGGGATCATGACCTGAGCCGAAGGCAGTCGCTCAACCAACTGAGCCACCCAGGCGCCCCCAGAACAAACATTTTAAAAGGAAAATGCTAAGAATTGAAGAGAAAAGGTCTCGATATGGATGAAAAGTATACTGAAAAAAACGACAGTATTCTTTCGTTCACGGAACATTCCAGGATAGCCTGGGCATTCAACTGAATTGCTTCAGTCCTCTTCATCCTCTGAATAAAGGAGGAGAGATTACTTAAAGAGAGAGAGTCAGCGAGGCAGGCAGCATCGCCCAGGGCGTGGGACCACCTGCTGCCCCCAGGTGTGTGGGAAGAGCGGAACAGGGACGGTTCTGGCCTCGGAATGCTTCGGAGGAGTTGGACTCTGAACACAAAGTCTGCAAACACCCCAACGGACTCACTCAGGGTCCGCTTCCCTCTTGCGTGCGCGGAGGGCTGCGCGCTGTGCGTCTCACCTTGACACCAGTCTGCAGGAGCGCCTTCGGATGCACGCGGTATGCATGTGATGCAAACAGTGCCGAACCATAATGTGAGCATCAGACTAATTCCGCTCTTAAAGGAACATGGAATGATACTGCAGGTCTTACGAGTGACGATGCCTCAGAGGGACGGAGACACGGGATTTGGTCGGCAGCGCCCTGGAGGGCCAGAATAGTCACCGTCGTCCTGGCTGCGGGGATGCCGCGGGGGGCGCCTCTCTCCCGCATCACATGGCCGCTCGCCCCTTCTTGGGACTTCCGGGGAGCTGGGAGTCCCATGCACGGTCCACACAACACCTGGCTTGGCTTCTTCCTCTCATTTGGTCCACGAGGACTGAACCCTCATTTCTTCTGCCCCTGCTCTGACCCTCACACCTATCACTCCTTGGGGGACATGGTCACCCCAGCCTCTGCTGGCTCACCCCAAACGCCAGGACTCGTTGTAGATGTCAAATCCCACATCCAAGCCCGTGTCCCCGACCCCACGGCTCGCACTCTGTGTGAGCTGTCCCAAACATCCCTCAAGCCTCATGCATCTTCTGCTCCTGAACCCTCGACCACCCCTGTCCCACTCAAGGCAATCCCACGAGCATCCAGTGGTCGCTGAGGCTCAGTATGGTGGGACCCCGTCCCCACCGTGGCCCCATCTCCTGTCCCTCACCCTCATACCCATCCTGCTGCAGCCACACTTGGTGGCTTTGTTGGACCTGCCAGGCCGTCCATGCCCCAGGACACTTGCACTGTCTGATCTGTCCGCCTGGAGCACTCTTCTCTGTGACACGGCCGGGACTCACAGCACCCTTCCTTTGGGGCTTTATTCTGACCGCAACTTCTCACTGGCTTCTCCTTGCAATCTTCTGCGAAAAGGTAACTCCCAGTCCCATTTCCCTCTTCCCTTTCCTTGTCACTTAGCACCCACTACTAACATCCTACATGCTTATCCCTACCTTGGAATCAGCACTTCTAAGAACATGAGCTCCGTCATAGCATGTCTGTGGGCTCCTTTCCCCCAGGGACAGAACTGTGCCTGGCTCACAGCAGGCGATCGGTAACTTTCCGGGTGAAGTTTATAGAGTGAATTTCTTGCTGGTGTCACTTGCTCCTCTTCTGTCCTCTCCTGGATGTGTACGGCTTCTTGGAAACAGCCTCCTGGACCCCAGCCCACCCACCCTCGAACTCCTGCAGTGACACCTTCCCACAACACTGCCCATATTCCTACCATTCGCACGCCTCGCTCTTTCCAGATCATCTGCTCCTATGGCCGCGCCCAGTACACAGCCCCGACAGAGCCTGGGGGGCAGCCCTCGCTGGCCTCGTGGTTAGTGTGCGTGCACCTGCCTGTGCACTCCGGGGTGGGCAGCTCCCGGGAACAGGTGCTCAGCAGCAAGCCCTGCACACAGTGGGGACCCCCACATGTGCCTGGAGTGAGAGGGAGGCATACCCATGCTCCTTCCCACTCAGATCTCGGGCTGTCGTGTGCCCCTCGGTGTCCTCCTGGCCTTTCTAGACCCCTGCTCCACGCACAGCAAACATTTGCAGAATCGAAGTGAGTCAGTGCCAATGTTTTAGCTGCTGGATCCTTCTCCAAACAGTGGGGTAGGGCCCTGCCCTGACCGCCCCGTGGACACCCTTCCCAGCACCTAAGCAGGTACCACGTCATGCATCGTCTCCACGGCTTTGAAACTGCCTTCAGGACTATGAATGAGCACTTCAAGAGGGTATTATGAATTCAGACATGTCTATGAGGCTTTCAAGTGTCGCAGCGGGAGCTGCTTCCTCCGGCAGCCTGGGGGGGAAGGCTTCCCCACCTTTCCAAAGTGGCTCCTCCCACGGCATTATCGGGGCCTGAAGTTAAAGACGGGGAGGAAGGAGGGAGGCCACCTCGTGGAGCCTCCAAAAGCTGCTCTGTTTTTGTGGGAGGCAGTTTTCTCTGCTCTGGGGTCCCATGGTTTCACGCTGCCACCTGCTCTTCTCATGGGGGCATCAAGCCCCAATATTTCATTACCCCAAACACGCAAGCTACTTAAGCCCTAATCTTTTCAGCGCCAGAGAAGAGCACCCAAGCAGGTTACCAGGGAAGGCAAGGAACAGGAGCACGAGACTGGAAACAAGCGGTGAGCATGGGCCGGACCCAGGGTACACGTGGGAAGGTTTGCGGGTAGCCTGTGCCCCCAGCACCGAGAACCTCTCCTCCCAGTGACACGCGTGGCAGGGAGCAGAGCCTGGCCCAGAAATGCTCAGACGGCAGCCCTTGCCGCGTGTCCTGGTTCTCGGACCGATGGCCTCACTCTGGCCACTCGACCCCCAGTTGCCCTCCAGCCTAACCATCCCCGGGGGCCCCCTTTCTGGGTCTTCAGTGCGTTCTCTCCCCTTCTGGAAAGATCCTGCTCACGTTGGCCACTTTGTGCAGCCCTGGTAGATTATAATCTTTGTGATCAAAAGGGCCCTTCTGTCTTGTGCACAGGAGCGTCTCGGTGCTGAGGACACAGTTGGGACACACGCTCAGGAACGAGACGGCGAGCGGCACCTGCACAGTCCCTCCGCCGGCGCCCAATGCCATATCCGGTGTCCCGGCCTCAGGCCCTCTTCTGCCCCCTCGTGCGCACAGCCCTCGGTGACAATCTCCTGCCACGTGGGCTCACGCGTCACTTCTCCACCCACCGCTGTCCTTCCAGAGCTTTCTGTACCCATGTTTTTATCTGCATCTGTGTTTATCACCATAAAGCCTACATGTTTCAGCTCTGAGAGGAGGGAAGAGGAACAGACCTGGGGTCAACTCTCGGGACCGCGCTCCCCGCTTACATTTTAAAACTGTCTTTGAAACGTCCTTAACCCCAGGGGAGCATTGCCACACGTGACGTGGCTGGGCAGGTGTCTCCGAGCTGGTAAGAATCGCTTTCTCTTGAACAGGTATTTGCAGAGGAAGCGCACACCTAGAGAGACTTTGGCATAGGTGCAAACCACCTGGATGCTTGCAAAGCGCCCTTCCTTCCCGTCACAGGTTATGGGCTCACTGGGCTCTGTTTGCTCCGCCCATGTAGCTCTGAGCTCCCCGCCGCGGGCTGTTGGGGTCTCATTTGCCTGTGAGCAGGGATGGACCCCTTCGCAGTGACACTTTGAACTCAGAAATCACTCTGGTCGCCCACAGGCCCAGTGGTCCTCAGATGCATTCTCTCTCACCACATGCACACACACTCACACATGCTCATGCTCGCACACACACACGTGCACACAGGGCTCATATACACACGCTTACACACATGTACACACTCACGCGTGCACACATGCTCACGCGCTCATACAAGGGCTCACGCTCCCACACGTGTGCACACACTCACACATGCACACACATGCTCACACATGCTCACACATGGGCTCACTCTCCCACACGCGTGCACACGCTCACGCATGCACACACATGCACACACATGCTCACACGCTCACACATGGGCTCATGCTCCCACACACGCTCACACATGCACACACATGCTCACACGCTCACACAAGGGCTCACGCTCCCACACACGTGTACACGCTCACACATGCTCACACTCACACACTCATAAATGGGCTCACGCTCCCACACGTGTGCACATGCTCATGCGTGCACAACATGCTCAGGCACTCCGCACTCATACACAGGCACACACAATTACATTAGTGGTGGATATTTGACTGCTAGGAGCCAGGGCCCGACTAGGGGAGGCAAGCAGAAGCCTAGGGCACAGCACCACCAGCGGCGCCTGCTCTGAAGATCTGCAAGTGCCCAGTTGGCCCTCACAGCGCATGCTCCCCAAACCCGGCAGCCCAGGCAGACCCCCTATTTGCACAGCCAGTTTCTTTCAAGAACTCAGATGCTGTGATCACCCAGGGCCAGCGTTGCCGAAGAAGCCCTGGCCCTCGGAGATGGAGCACGGGCCCTGCATGCCCTGGGATCTCACACCCGACACCCCTCCTTCCTGATAGGGTTTGGAATCCCCGTGCCCTCTCCAGAGGAAACAACATGGAATTTTGTTTGCTTATTTGAAACACCTTAAAAAATATGTATATGATAATTCCAAATGAGGTGCTTTAGATGTATGGATATGGGTGTGTGGGGTTTTTTAAATATTTTATTTATTTTATTTATTTTATTTGACAGAGAGAGAGAGCAAGCACAAGTAGGCAAAGCAGCAGGCAGAGGGAGAAGCAGGCTCTCCGCTGAGCAGGGAGCCCGATGCGGGGCTCGATCCTGGGTCTCCGGGATCACTACCTGAGCTGAAGGCAGCCGCTTCACGACTGAGCCCCCCAGTACCCCAGGAGGTGTAGCTTTAAAGCCGCATACGCCTCAGTCCACACTCCTCACAGAGGGGCGCTTTCCAGGAAACGCACAGCACTAACACTGCTGAAGCCAAGACCATTATCAGGAATTCATTCATATAAAATGACACCCAGTGTCCGTTTCTTCAAGCATTGTCTTTGCAGAATATCATAGGTTTCCCCACAATTTATTGATCATATTTTGGTCTTACCAATATGATCCGTAAACGAGAGTAACAGGAAACACAGAGATTGAGACATTCGGCCCCCTGAGGCCTCCTACCCGCCCCGGACTTGCTTTTACTTCCTGTCCTGCAAACATCAGTAGGCTTTCTCCATGTCTTTCTGTTTTCCAGCTCCGAGCATTCACACAAGCACGCAAACAAATGTTTGTTGTTCCATAGACACGCCCCCTCAGGCTCTGCTTGCTGTCGCACTCCTCGCTGTCCCCCAGCCCGTGCGTCCATCCCGTGCGTCCATCCCGGGGACCTCTCCGCGGGACTGTGAGGAGCACAGCCGCCCTGCCCCCTGGCCCCCGGCTTCCCGCTAGCGCACAGACACCCTGCCTACCTGCTCGTGCATATCTGGTTTCTCTTTAATTCTGTGCTACTCCCCAGATAACAGCAGGAACATCTCTGTGGACAGATGCGAGTGTTTCTGGAGGACCGAGCTCTGGGGATCACTGCTGAGCGTGTGGAAATACAATTTGCCGTGTGCCCACCGACGGCATGGGCCGGCAGCAGCACGAGAGCCCTTTCGGTGGAGCACAGAACAACCCCCCTCATTGTCTTTTTGTGTGAGCGCCTTCGACCAAATACCGTTTCCAGTAATTTCTACGTTTCCAGTACTGACGTGGAGTCACGGTTTACTTCATGAAGTGCTCCTGTCTTTCCCATTAGTGATTATTTTTTATTGCTGCAGGAGGCAGGGCCAGCGGCCCAGTGATGGGGAAAGCTTGGGGCACAAAGGGTCTGGAGGCCTCAAACCTAGTGAGGAGAGGTGCTTGGTTATCACCGAGATCACTGGAATGGGGCAAATCCACGTTTGGAAGAAGTCTTCAGCGATGGTCTCAAGAAACAAAAACGTTACCCAGAAAAGGCACGGCGTTCCTCCCTTCGGAGGTTTGGTGATAGCTGCTGAGTGTCGAGGGGGCACTTGTCTCTGTTCAAGGACAGTGGCGCAGGCGAGCACCTGAGGGGTCTTGGCTCTCCTGAGACGCCACACTTCATCTGACTTCCTGAGTGCGGCCTTCTCGACTAGAATATCAGCTTCCATGTGGCGTGTGTGGGATTCACGCTCTCAGCCCTCCAAGACGGCCTCTGCTTCTAGAAACAGCGCCACCCTACTCTTGAGAATACCTTCTTTCTGTTCCTATTCTTCCCACTCGCCTCTTTCCTAAGGCTTTGGCTCGCTGCCCCAAATCATTCTGCATTTTCTTCCTAACACTGATCTTTCATCGGAGGTGTGGAGCCCAAGATGTGGTTGTCAGGGCAGGAGGGAGATTTGTGTCTGCGGCGGCCAAGTGTGACCACAGCTCGAGCGGGACAAGCGACAGCAGGCTCACCGCGCTTCCCGGTCCTCCCTTGCAGGAAGGTGGTCTAATAACCAGAGAATCTAAATGCAAGCTGGGCCCTCCCCCACCCCCACATAGTGAGGTGAAGAGGGGAAAGCAAGCCAGACACTAGCAGCAAATCCCCGGGGGGCCGCGAGGGAAGTGGGTCAGGAGGAAGGCGCTGCTGCCTCCCGAGGAGTCATTGCAGCAAAAACAGCTCTGAGGAGCCTGCTTTCATCTCAGGCCTGTTCACTCAGACCCGGGGCCACAGCTCCAAGGAAGCGCGTGCACAGGGACCTCAGATTGGGAGTCAACTGAGGGCACTCTCGAAGTTCTGAGGGGACTCTGCAGGGCTGTTGTTGGTTTATTATTACTATTATTGGATTGCTTTGCTTTTCCTTTGCCTTGAGGGCGTGTTGTGTCCTTTGCAAGAAGATGACCGCGCCTCGCCTGAGATTTCAGGCCAAAGGGCTCAAAGGCCAAATAAGGAAACCCAAAGAAAGCCAAACCAAACGGGAATTGAAAAAATTCCTAGTGGCTCCTGGGTGGCTCAGTGGTTAAGCATCTGCCTTTGGCTCAGGTCATGATCCCAGAGTCCCAGGATCGAGCCCCACATTGGGCTCCCTGCTCAGCAGGGAGTCTGCTTCTCCCTCTCTCACTCCCCCTGCTTATGTTCCCTCTCTAGCTGGGTTTCTCTCTGCCAAGTGAATAGATGAAATCTTTGAAGAAAAAAAAAAAAAGAAAAAACTTCTAGAAGATTCTTGTTCCACCAGAAGAGCTGCCTTCCTTTTGGCTACTCTTGATTGAGAACATCACCTCAAGAGGAATATTGCCAAGCACAATGGGCTGTATGTCTGTGGCCTCCCCAAATCCATGTGTTGAAAGCCTAATTGCGCTGTTGGTATTAGGAGGTGGGGCGTCTGGGAGGTGATTAGTCATAAGGGTGGAGTCCCCAGGAATGAGATCCCTGCCCTCCTGAGACGAGTCAGCTTGCTCTTTTCCTGCCCTGAGAGGCCACAGCAAGGAGATGGCCATCTGTGAACCAGGAAGAAGGTCTCGCCAGAGACGGAGACCATGCCAGCGCCCTGAACTTGGGCTTCTGGCCTCCATAACCCCGAGGAATAGATGTGTGTGGTTTAAACCGCTCAGTCTCCGGCCATTTATTAGATGAGCCGACGAGAGCGGTAGGGAAGTGAGTTGTCACTCTCCTACTTAAATGCCCGTGTCTCTGAGACCTTGCCCCCCACCAGGGCTAGTTCCCGTGGACCCCGCACACAAGACCAAAGCTGAAGGACCAAGACCACAGTGGGCCTCAGGACGCGTCAGAGCCTTCCCAGGATGGGTTCTTCCCTTCTTTATAGAAATCGATGCTCCTGCGTTGGAGGTGAGCCCTCAGCCGGAGCCTGCAGCTGTGCCCTCCCTCCGCGGGCTGCAGACACGGAGCCGATGTGACCTCCTGGTCTCTGGGGCCAGCCCGTGCGGGGAGCTGCTCTGCCCACCTCCCTTATTCTCTCCCCCTCCTGCTGGCTGAATACCTGGGGGATGCTGCTAATGCAGCTGATACGGGGAGACGAGAGGGAGGAAGAGCAAGAAGACGGAAGGAACCTGGGCGGCGGACAGCTTGGTGGAGCACAGTCAGTTGTCCCCGGGCCATGAGCAAAGGCAGACTGGTCTGAACACCTTGGTCACGTGTGGCAGACCCCCCCCGTCCCCGCTGCTTAGCCAAGCTATGGGCAAGTGAGAACTGCCATAAAGAACTCTGCTCACTCCTGGGGGCTGGAGACCGTCTGCAGACCTACGTTGGGTGGACACCTACGACCGGGGGGCTCTGCCCACGACTCGCTCTGTCTCTAAAGCTGTGTGACATGCACGAGGCTCGTTGCGGCGTGGAGGGCAGCTGGTATACCTCCCCATCGTGTTTCCTACAGCCCTTCAGACCACTCCATCTGCCTCTCCCTGTAGCTAAAGCAAAGCCCCTCTGGATAATTCTTAAAATACTTTCAGTATAAATAATAAAAGGCTCAGCAACAGAGATCTGGGACCCCCCGGGGAGGGGCGTCTTAGACATGTTCTCACTCTCACGATTTCGCAGAAGTGGAGCCGAGTGTCCCAGAGGCTATGTAGCAGGCAGGTGCAGCAGAGGTGGGGGGACGGCCCAGTCCTGTGTCGTGAGGGCTGACAGCAGAGATCTGCAACAATCTGGGAACGACCACTCTTCTCCTATTTTTGTTTGTTTGTTTTGGAAAATACAGTCATTTTCCCATCAAAAAATACGTTATTTTTGTTACCATGCAAAAGTTGCATTACTGTTACTTTTAAACAAATAAGGAAATATTTTTTGATATCATCAGTTTTAAATTACCAACAGGATGTGTGATATGACCTCCATGCACAAAAGCCCTGGGGTCCCCGGCAAGTCCGGAGGGTGTGAGGGCACAGTCTCGGGAGCACCCCTTCTGCTCGCCTCGCTCCGGCACATTACGCCTCCCCTCCCTGCACACACACACCCCAGGCCCGCGCACGAGTGCAGCCCTTCCCGACCTTCCCGTTCACAGACAGTGGACATCTCCCTGCCCAGAGGGCCCCACAGAATGCCCCCGTAAGGAAAGGCCGCCGCTGCTCACCTCCGCACACAGGGTCCCCGCGTCAGACTCGACGGACTGCAGCTGCCCTGGAGAGGACGCTTTGCAGACATGCTATTACTTCCGCTGCTTGTTTTGCTCCTTCTCCCCCAACCAGCTGATTATGGGGCTGGCCTCCCAGCAGCACACCCTTCTGCTAATCTCGTACAGAGTAGCCCCTGCAGCAGCCCCCACAGACCTCCCTGGGGAACGGAGGCGAGCAGGGAAGGCCCACGCTTACAGCTCAGAACCAGGGCAGGTCACTGCCACACTGGGCCCTGCAGAAAGCGGGTCCTTTACCGACGTGCCCACGCGCCAAGGGCAGGGACCCCGGATTGGGCGCCAAGAACTCTCAGCCTGTTTCGGAAGTGTCAGCATTGGCCATCCGTGTTTTCTGACCAGAGCGCAAGAGTGATTAGGAAGGTTTAAATGGGAAACTCATCTTTCCAACAATAAAAATTGGCCTTCTGAAGTCTGTGGAGGGAGACAAGGCATAGACATCTCGACTGTAGACTCAGAAAAGCAATTACAAGCACACGAAATTTTAGAACAAACAGGACGTGTCCAAAGTCGCTCCGTGAGACGTTTTACCACCTTTGGTGAGAGCCGTGTCTTTTTTTTTTTTTTTTTTTTTTTTTTTTTAAAGAACGTTTGAGAGAGAACAGGAAGAGGGTGGACAAAAGACATACATTTAAATCAAGAATCTGATAAATGCAACAAATAATATACCAAAATGATACACACACACACACCCCTCTCTCCAAGGAATATATTATAAAATGAGAAATAGATACAAACATGAAAAATCATTCAGAAGTAAAAGAAACAAATTAATGATAAAAGAAAGCAAAAAAAAAATACAAATTTATTTAGCAAATACACAACTCATACACACCAGATGAGCATTGTTTTGTCTCTCCGGGATGATGCACGGAACCAGGAAGAAAACCAAATCATTTTTCCGCGGCTCAGAGAAAAAGGAGAGGAGGCTGACTCTGTTCTATTTCCACCTGGTTTCCAGTTCTTGCTAATGTGCCCACCCCTGGACCCCCCTTGAGAACCTAAGGTCTAAATCAGAGGCAGGTATCAGCTGCAGGAAAACAAAACATCACCAGAAGATCATTCAAAGGAATTTTCACCAGTGGAAGGCAGAGAAAAAAAAAAAAGTAATTTTTAATCCTGCAGCACCAAGGGGAGAGCTAATGGCAGGGTCACAGGCGTGGGGTCTCTCAGTGGCCTTTCCGTGGCTGCGGTGGGCCGGCTGGTAGCATGCACACACAGCTGACAGGGTAGAATATGCAACAGTCTCCCGCCCTGCAAATAGCTCAAAACAAAAGCAATTCTAAGTATAAAATATGTGCGAGTGAATGTCCAGCATTTCCCGTGCCGGCTTCTCTTTAATGCTCCCTTTGAAATACTAAACCCTTCCAGATACAGTTTTGGTGCCCGGACTTTTCCAGCATCCGAGGCGTGTTCTGCGCGGGCCTGTCGGGGAGCGCGGCCCAGGTGGACAAGAGGTCTCTGTGCGGCTGATGCGGCCTCGACGGAGCACGTGCGGGGGGACTTCTCATTGTCTGCTCTGCCTCCAGCCGGCTCTGGTTTCTCCAGCTTCCTGCACTTGGGAAGCCTGCCTCAAGGTCAAAGCCCTCAACTTAATCCTTGGCTGGGTCTCAGTCCAAGCTGGTGCAGGAGGAGCCTGCCGCCCTGTCCGGGGATGCGCTTGCCTGCTTTCAGAGGGCGTGAGACCGCACTGGCCGGGGTCCTGGGAGACGGTCTCACCAGATTTGGGCGACAAGGCCAGCCTCTGACGCGGAGCCCCAGCCTGTTCTGGCAGCGTGGACTGGGGCTACTCTCTGTAGAAGCCCCTGGAGGCCGTCCGGGGGGGAGGTGTGCAGGGGGTGGGAAGCACACATGAAAGGCTTGGAAGATACGAAGGCTTCTCAGAGGGGACCTGGAGTCCAAGCTCAGTGGCCAGGAAAACGGAACCGCAGGCCATGGTCAGCACCGATCTGCACCGACTTATCACCTACCTGGCATCCCTAGTATCCAGCTCCCTCTATCTGAGCTGGCTGGGCCTGGGATGGCGCCCCGGGTAGGCTGGGCCAGTGGGACCAGCTCAGCTAGGGCTCTTGCACAAGGGTTGCAAACCAGTGGGGACAGCAGGACATCGTTCCGTTCACTGCGGACACACAGAGCCTGGGGACAGGAGCACACCTGCTTCGAGGTTCCTGTTTCCCGTTCGGGACTCCCAGCCTGCTGCACACGTGCCTCTCCCATCCCCCACCCCGAATTCCCCGTTTGTTAGTTCTGTGGCTCACTCCCCAGATACCTGCCTGATACACGGAGCCAGGAAGTGGGCTTGGCGGTGGGGGGGGACATCTGAGTGGAACAGCAGGCTGAGAAATTCGTGTGCTGATCATCCCATGGGAAAGGGGTTTCAGCAGATCGTGACAAAGGACCTACGGTCATTGGCCTGACTCCTGGGACTCATATGGTCAAATGTCCTCCTCGACTTTGCTCCGTGGCCAGCACCGTCGGCATATGGGCCGGGAGCACGGGGGTTTGGAGCTGGGCACCCGGTCCCAGGAAACAGCTGCACAGCCTTTTGAAGTCAGTATTTCGTTACAAACGAAGTGCAGTTGTTTCTGTCTGTTTGCCCCTAAAGCCTGAGTCAGCGCGAGCGGCGGAGGGGCGGGGAGGGTGGGGCGGGCCCAGCCTTGGCTTCCGTATGGCTCCTGGGATCCCCAACACAGTGCACTTCAAACGCGACTGTACCCAAGGCGTAGCTCTGTGTCCCCTGCGACCCATTTCCCCAGAGAGGTGCGTTCCCTCCTTCTGGTCCCGGGGACCGATGCCGATGCTGGAGAGAGGGGTCTGGCCAGGCGGGTCGAGGGCCCGGCCGGCTGCAGGCCACCTCCTGCCCTCATTCCTGCATGGCACAGACAAGCCAGGCAGGGCTGTGGAGCAGGGCCCCGTGGAGATCCCTCGGGGTGAGGACACGTCAGTAATCTGAGACAGATACAGACAGCACTTGGCCGGACACAGCCTGCATTCCTGAGAGCCTAGGGGCTGAGGTCCAGGGCTCTGCTCACAGCTTTGTTTCCTATCATATGACAAGACCTTGTGTTGAGCACCCAGGACCTGAGGATTTGGGGGGACAGGCCTGGGAGCGTGTGCTCTCTTTGGCCCAGCGAGCTCTCAACTCTGTCCCGTTCCTACTTGTCCCACATGTGAGCAGGGGCTGGGACTCGGGGATACAACGGAGGGACACAGCAAAGCCCCCAAGCCCAGAATGACTGGTGCTGGGGGGCAGGGGGACCACAGCAAGGTGTCCGCAGTACCATGTCCGGGTGCACGGGGCCCTGCACACCAGCTGAGGGGACGCTGTGTGGTCACCTTTGGGTGTCTCCCTGAGCCCTGGCGCCAGTGAGCCCCGGGGCCGTGCCCACACACTTCTGAGGCCACCCACTCCCGCATTCCCCCCATAAGGGCACCCACGGATCTCACCCCTTAAGCCCATAAAAACGTGGTCATCCCTCCAGGGGGAGCCGGACTCCGGAGAGGGCCACAGCCATGGGCTTTCCCGGAACTCTAAGACACCTGCGCTGAGTGGAGCAAGGACAGGCCTCCCTCCGCAGCTCCAGGCGAAGGGCTCCGAACCCGGCCCGGGGCCCCACAGGGACGCAGGAGAGAGCCGCACAGAGCTCTTAGCAACAACCGTTGAACCAACACTCCGCAGACAGAGGAGCACAGGGCAGGGGGCTTGGAGACGGGCCGAGGGCACACATGCACCGCCGATGGGCTGAGAAGATAGGGCTGGAACCACCGTGGTGAATACGACCCAGCCCGGAGTCCCCGGCGCTGTAGTGGTCAGGCTCGTGGACAGACTCACGTGGCCAGGAGTGGTTTCCCCACGCACTCGCTTACCAGTGAGCCACAGAGACTCCAAGCCCATGGTCCCACAGCTGGTGGGTGCCCGGAGGCAGGCTTGGGCTGAGCCATGTGGCTCGCGCACCTGTGTTCCCAACAAGCAGTCTATGAACACGTCACAGGGCTGTATTCGTTTCCCAAGGCTGCTGTCACAAGTGGTCATAGACCGCGTGTTTCAGAGCGCTGGAGCCAGAATTCAGAAAGCAAGGTGTGTGCAGGGCCACACTCCCTCTGGGACCCGGGAGCCCCCTCCTGCCACTTGGGCTCCCGGTCCCCAGGCCTCCCTTGCCAGTGGCTGCATCATTCCGGTCTCGACCTCTGTCTTTCCCTCGCCGTGTCCCCTGGGTCTCTCCTCTTAGGAAGACACCCCAAACACCCAGTGAGCACATCCCAAGCCCCCTGCCCTGACAGCTGAGAAGATCCTGTTTCCAAACAAGATCACATGCACAGAAGCAGATGTCCAGAGGTGGAAACCATCCGGTCCCCTGCAGGGGGCTTATTCTTTAAGTTTTGGGGAAAATGGAAAAATAAGCCATGGGAAATGCAGCAGGGGCTGGGAGACTAAAGTGAGGCCTCCACCTTAGAGGAGGACAGATTCGGGTTCAAGCCAGGAGGGACAGTAAGATGATGAGCATAATCTTGCGTCCTTCGTCCTGAGTCCTGAGCGGCGGAGGGGACCTGGCAGATGGCTTCTCCAGGAAGTGTGTGGCTGGTCTTCCTGAGCGGGCAGTGGAAAGGCTTTGGACCTCCGCACAGGTGAAGAAACTGAAAGGCCCTCAACTGTTCCCTTTCGACACTGGATTTGATGTTATGGGACTTTCACCTGATTTAAAGCAAAACCAGCGTGAAGGTGGGTGGAGAGGGAGGCGAGGGGCAGTGGGCCGAGTCGGAGGACATCGGAATCTCCTGGGCTTCATAAACTCGGCCCACAGGGTGCGTCCCAGAGAACGGCTCTCAAGATGAGCAGCACAGGGTTGTTCTAGAATGACCCGTGTCCTGGGCCGCGGAGCTGGGGAGAGCCTGGCCTGCAGACAGGTGTGGACAGCTGCAGGCACCTCCGACGACGGGCAAGGAGTCGGGAGAACAAATCCGCCTCCAGGGCTGGAAGCCTTGAAACAATCAGGTCTGCAAACAGTGCATGGCCCCGCGTGGCTCGTTTCCAGCGCTCTGTCCAGGAGATGACGTTGCCGATGCGTTTACCGCCGGGTCCGCGGCTGGTTCCCTGCTGTTTGGGGGGAGAGCGCCGCAGACGTTGCCGCTCACCGTCTTATTCTGTGTCTCGCTGAGTAAAAAGAAATCTGCAGACTCGCAGAGCACGTCGCCTCTAGGTTCCGGCTCGGAATTGTGGGGAAATCAGGAACAGGTCTGCTGTGCGAGTGTCTTCTCCTTCTCTCTGCACCCCCATCATCGCTCCGTAAAGTGGGACAGCACCGCACGGCCGTGGGAAGGAAGAGCGCGTTTAGCAACTGCTCCACGAGGTCTCGTCCACGGGCCGTTGTAAGGTTCGTCTGAGTTGTCTGGCCGGCTCGTCGTAGCTGTCCAATAACGTGGAAATGGAGTGAATAGTTTCATGCAAGGGGTCATGTAGCAGCCAGCATTCCTGCAGGTGGCGGAGGGCACCGAGCGGGGCTTCTGGGCCCAGTGTGTGTGTCCGCACAGCCGTCCCTGGGAAAGTGCCTCAGTGGGAGGGTGTGAGGAGGTGGGGCCGCTGGGGGATGAGGTTTGAGGGAGGCCCTACCGGTGTGGTGCACAGACATTGTCAGTGCCTTCACAGGAAGCAGAAGGCAGTGGAGGACACAGCCGGGATGCCACCCTCGCCGGGGGCAGAAGCAGCCAGCCCCCAGAGCCCTGGAAAGTCCGCGTGTGGGCTATCATGCCCCCCAGGCTGCAGCGTTCTCTTAGAGCTGTCGGGACTCATGAAGACAGGGTTCACCTGGAGAGCATCTGAACCAGGGACTCCCCACCCAGGGTGCAGCTGGGGAACCAGCAGAGGATGGCGGGACTCAGTGGCCAAGTGGGAACCCTGATGCCTTGGCCTGCAGGGCAGGGGAGAGGGGAGCAAGGGGCAGTGCAGGGGGCTGACCCTCAGCGTCAGGAGCCACAGGCAGATGCAGCAGGGCTGTGGGGAGAGGGAAGCCCCCTCTGCTGGGTCAGGCGGGCCCAGAGTGCCACAGAGCAAAGACCCGAATCCACCCCAGCCGCTGCACCCTCCACACAGTCCCCTGGCTCAGCCAAGCCCTCTGGCAACCAGATCAAGGGGGCTCAGGGAGGGTGAGGAGGGGTCCGCCTCCCAGGGGCGCAGCGGGGAGGACGGCGGACCTGTGGGAGCACACGGAGAAGCCCCAGCCCCGTGTGGGTTCCTGGACAGATCGGACCTGCCAAGTACCTGATGCAGAGACGGTGATGGGTGTGCCCACAGCACGGAGCAGACACAGACATCCAGCTGGCACTAAATAATGGCTTGCCCCTCGAATGGCCAGGCTGTCCTCATGCTGACCCCTGTGTCCCCCTTTGACCCCGGCCACACAGCCCTGGAGCACAAACTTACAGGTGTCACCAGGAGCAGTGAGCGCCGGGCCGGCCTGCATCTTGGCCGCAGGTGGCTGGGAAGGTGGGGTCCTGCTGTTCCTCAGGTCCTGGCGACCGGCCTTCCCGCCTCTGCCACGTTGTGGGGAGAGCCCCAACAGCTCGTAGGTGGGGCTGATTTTTTAAGGCTGGGAGGGAATGTCCCCACTCAGGACCCCTTGGCATTCCGGCTCTGTCCTCAACCTGCTCTGGGCCCGCCATCGTTTTCCAGGGACTCAAGGACTGACGTCCGGAAGCTGGACCCGCATGTGCTTACGGACTCCATTTCTCGCTGGCATTGGAGTGTCCACTTTTAAGAACGATGACATTTTTAACATTTTGAAAATGCAAAGCTTCAAAGAAGAAAATCGGGCTGTGTCTTCACCCTCAGATCACCAACATCTCCCTGGGAAGACGGCCTCTGTTTCCCACTGTGGGTCCGCCCGCTGAAGACAGTGGCTCCCACGCCCCCAGGTAAGCTCCGTCCGTGGCCAGATGCAAAGGTGCATAAATCTCCCAAAAACAGGTGAAGGAAAGGCCACGTAGCCGTTCCCTGGTCGTGCCCTGAATTTAATGAGCTTTATCCTTCCTGGAGCCTTAATCTAAATACGAACCATACCAACAACGATAAAAGCCACAGCCCTTTCTTTGAAATCTCAATTAAAACCAACACAGACAAGCGTGCCTGACATCTCCATGCGGGACCATCCCGCAGGAAGAAAATTTTTTAAAAATTTGGTCCAATTCCAATTAGAGTGCCCCCCCCCCCCGCCGTCTGCAGTTCCGCTGCTGCATATTTAAAAATAAATAAACCAGGAGGGGATGCGTGGAGACAGGGCTCGGTACGTCCACCAACCCCAAGCCAATTTTCAAATGTTTCCAGGGCTGGCCAGATGCCACAACATGTTTTGACATGATCCCCCCCCTTTAATTTATAACCTCTGTGTATCTGCGAGGAAATTCAACCCTTATGTTTCTGATTCCTTTACACTTAACTCATCAGATGTTGCCCTGCACAAACCATTTGATGTTAACTAGCTTTGAGCACTTTTTTATGAGGCCTTTTAAACCTGTTCCCCTTTAGGAACAGGAAGCCAGGTTTTTCCAGAAGTAAACAGATGCGGCCCACAAACACTGTCGGCCGTCGGCCTGGAGACCAGATCTGGGGTCCCCCGGCCGCTCCACACCCATCAGCACGTTCGACAAAATCGCCCCACGCAGGCTTTTCCAGGGCTGAGGTCCTCGGTCTGCTTAAACGTCAGCACGCCGCGGAGTCAGGGACCGCAAATGATCCCACGAGAGCCACCAAGATGGGGAACCCATGGCAGGCGCTGGAGTGCTGCGGGTGAGCTCGGCGTACCCCGTCTCCCGGGCAGGGACGGCAGGGGACGACCAATCTCTCTCCTGGAATCTAGGTGGGCTCTGAGACTCCCTCATCAGAGGGGTCCTGGGGAAGGGGCTCCCAGTCCCTGAGAACCCGAGCCCTGGGCGGAGGCAGCTGCCCTCTGTGGAGCTTGACCGTGGGGAGGCTGGCGTCCCGTGAGGGGACCCAGGAGCCTGGGACACCATGTGGCAGAGGGGCGCCAAGGTGCCCGATACGCCAGGGAAGTGAGAGCGGAAGGGGGTCCCACAGCCCTGGCCAGCATGAAGCCGTCAGAGCCTGAACAACACAGCTGAGCCCTTCCAGAACCCTGCCTCTGCAGATCACGAGCAAGGGAAGGGTGGAGAACTGTTTCCAGGCATGCGTGACTCTGCTCACCTCCTCCTGCTCGCCAGCGAATGGGCCACGAGCTGCTTCTGGGCCGGTTTGGGCTCCCGCTGCATCACTGGGTTGCCAGAAGGCGGAAACCCTCCGGTACGGTCCAGAAAGGAACTTCGGCTGAGAAGTCCAAGGTGGACCTCAGCCAGGCACAGATCGGCTCAGAGGTCCGTGATGTGAGCACAGCCTCGCTTTGCGTTCTCTGAAAAGATCCTCCCCTCCGAGCGGTGGCCTGTCTTCAGGCCGGGCCCTAATTCCAGCAAAAATAAAAAAAAATAGTGCTGACGATTTGGGTCTTGTGTCACCATGTTACCTGGCCCCCCTACCCCCTGCCCCCGACTCTCCCCAGAGAAGGAGGGCCTGTGCCCTCTGGGTGAGGGACACGCGCTGTGACCCAGCACCCGCACACATCCATGCGGAGCTGGATGGAGTGAGCCAAGGGAGACCAAGTGGGAACAGCATCCCCCGAACCCCACAGAAGCCCACACAGAATATAAAGGGGAAAATGAATCCTGGTGGGGGGTGGGGGCAGCCAGCACATGCCCACCCGGGGGTGCTTTCCCTGCAATAAGAAATCGTCACCATTCTAGCTCTTTGTTGTAATTACTTCAAGAATAGGACGCACCTCACGGAACCATGAGACTCTGGGGTGTGAGAGATTTGTTTTTAACACACACGCTTCTGTTCACACATTTAGGACAGGGCTTCCAGGGGTTCTACCTGAGAATAAAGACCAAGATAGGTCAGAGCGCGTGCTGAAGACGCTTAGCAGGCCGGGCCCCAAAGGGACACGCAGCCCTCTCTGGCTCACTCGCCCAGCTCAGTGGTGCCGGTCAGAGTTCAAGGTGCCGACTGCACACAGAGCTGGGAAGGAGGCTCACGGGGTGCTCACAAGCCAACTCCCCGCCTCTGCATCATCTCCCCAAGAACGCCAGCATTGGCGTTCAGAACCCCAGGCTGGAAAGAAAGCCAGGCTTAACAAAGAACCACCTGCCTTTGGCCAGTCCTTCCTTGGTCATCTCAAACAGCAAGTTGAGGCATTGGAAGACGCACTCACCCCCACCATGAGAGGACACGTGAGTTTGTGAAGCCAGAAGGCCCCAGAAAAAAATGGGTCAAATCTTGGACGACAGAGATTTGGAAAGAACAACACATGTTGAATGACAGAAGGAGGCATCCAAAAGAGCTTGGAAGCAAGCACCTTCAAGAAGAGGGAGTCAGGGCGCCTGGGTGGCTCAGAGGGTTAAGCCTCTGCCTTCGGCTCTGGTCATGATCTCAGGGTCCTGGGATCGAGGCCGCATCGGGCTCTCTGCTCAGCGGGGAGCCTGCTTCCTCTTCTCTGCCTGCCTCTCTGCCTACTTGTGATCTCTCTCTCTCTCTCTGTCAAATAAATAAATAAAAATCTTAAAAAAAAAAGAGGGAGCCAAAGAGGAGTAAAAGGGCAAAGCTCGAGGTTGGCAAAGAAATGGAACAGGGTAAATGTAATCCTTGTATTTGGGTTGGGGGGCGTGCACTCTTAGGGAACAAGGTGGGCGGAGCTGTGGGGACACTCCATACTTGTGCAAGACAGTCTAAAACATTCATACCGATGCCGTCTGGAAAACTGGCATCTTTCTACATCAGCAAAGTCTGGGGCCCAGAACAAGGAGTGCACGTACTGGGTCAGCAGACACGGCTGCTTGTTCCGCACAGTGTTTCTACTAGCTTTGATTCACATTTAAATGTTCACATTTAAAAGCAAGAGACTTGACCCCACACACACACACCAAAAAAAGAAAAAAGAAAAAAGAAATCAACATTTCTTATTGATCTTGGAAAATCAGAATTTCTGTTAACACCAAGTTCGCAAATCTGCAATGCAGGAATGATTTGGGACTTAGCTATAGGTACTCTTTCACGACGCATAGACCCTACAAACCCTATAACATTCCTTGTTGATTTTCTCATACTAACTACTTCACTGCTTGCTTTCTGAGGCCCTAAGGCATTTGGATTTGCAGCCCCTGATCTACAAGGAAGAAGGCAATTATCCTAGTATTTTTACTACTTTGCGAACTCTGTCACCCATCCATCCATCCATCCATCTGCCACCCGCCCATCCAGCCACCCGCCCATCCACCCACCCTTCCTTCTGTCCATCCGTCCATCCATGCATCCATCTATCTACCCATCTTTCATCTATCATTCTTTCAATGTGTCTATCTACATAATACATATTTATCACCATAAACTAAAACTGAGAAAGTATAAAGAAGAAGGTAAAGATTATCCATGAACCCTGCCAAGTACAGATAACCACCGTAAACATGTCATGTCTTCCCAGGTACACATGTCCATTTTACAAAAAAGGAAATGGTATGACAGACATATCATAGAACCTGCCCTGTTTAATTAACAGCAGATTAATATTCAAAATGTCTAACAACTGGGGCGTCTGGGTGGCTCAGTTGGTTGAGTGACTGCCTTCGGCTCAGGTCATGATCCTGGAGACCCGGGATCGAGCCCCACATCGGGCTTCCTGCGTAGCGGGAAGCCTGCTTCTCCCTCTCTCACTCCCCCTGCTTGTGTTCCCTCTCTCGCTGTGTTTCTCTCTGTCAAATAAATAAAATCTTTTAAAAAAAAATGTCTAACAACTGATATGACCCAGGTACAGACCCATCAGAACATGTGCTGACCATCAACAGCCAGAGAGGTGTGTGGTCCACCCTGGCTGACGGCCGCTTGTTCAGTAATGCAGTCGGCCCCTCGCCCATGTTAATAACAGGTCTCTACATAATTACTCTGATGACTACATGACAGTCTAAGGATTTACCACAGTTGAATCGAACAGTCAGCCTGCTGGTGAACAGGTAGGTTGTTCCCAACTTTTGATATATTTAATGTGAGCCGAATTGCTGGCTCACGGGGTATGTATATTTTAAAAGGTGTTGGATACAAATTGCATCTGCTCTCGTGAGGGCGCTGTCCTTCATAGGCCCACCCGTGTGGCACGGGGAGCCCGTCTACACCCAGGCAAAATCTAGGTATGATCAGCCTTAAAAAGAAAGAGCCAACCTGTAAGGCGAAAATAATGGCTTTTTTCGCACATATACCTTTGATCGCCACTAATGAGTTTAACTATCTTTCCACAGGTTTTCCTTCTTATCTGAATTGCCTATTTATAGGTCCAGGCAGGAAACTAGTTTTTGCATTTTAATTTTGTTTATGGAGATTTTTTATTTTTGATTATTTTTTTTTGCCATACAGAATTTTAAATTTCAATGTAGTCAAATCATGATTTAAAAAAAAAAAATAGCTTGGTTTTGGTGTCATGCGAAGACTTCTGATAAGTGATACACAGTCTTCATCAGCATTTTCTTTCCATGAAATGAAAATTTTAGATAACCTTTCCCCCCTGATGGTAGTACTAATTTTACTTTTCAGTTTTTTGACAGTCCCAAATGGATTTTGATATAAGGTATGAGGTAGAGATTTGATATAAAAATGTCCCCAAATCTAAAACAGGCCTCAACAGTATTGGTTGAATAAGCCATTCTTTCTTATTCATTTGAAATCATGTTTCAAATGCATTTAGGACCCTTTCTGGACCTTATATTTTGTCCCATCAATTTCCATATTTTAATGCTGTTTTCCCATACTGTTTTCATCAGGGCTTTAAAAGGCATTGGCTGCTGATAGAATTAAGCTCGTTCTTACCAGGGTTTCAGTTTCCCTGCCTTGGGTATTTGCTCAAATGTGACGGCTTACTGTCGTTTTGTCGGGGCAACAATTTTAAGAATCAAAATAGATGCAGGGAGCACATAATACTCAACTTTAAAGATACCATGGCTTTCAAGTGGAAAATGAATTAAATAAAGTAGAGCAGACCACATGGCCGAAGTAGAGCGAAGAGGAAACAGTCATAAGGAAGCAGATTTTAACTCAACCTAAGACATTTTTGAAGGCTGAGAACTAATCCAAGAAAGGACACGTAAGTGGTGGTGCCCAAGAGAAGTCCACACAGCCAGGAATAACGCACGGGAGTTTTAAACTTCAGATGGTGGTGGGTTGCCACTCAAACTAGGTCAGGAGAACCCTCATTACCAGCACCACCTACGAGTTTATTGCAAATGCAGACTGCTGGGTCCCACTCAGACCTACAGAATTGGGATCTGTGTTTTCTCAAGAGCCACAGGTGATTTGTATGCACACGAAGACTTCAGAAGCACTGGACTAGTTGACTATATCAAATATATTTTCCTACCAGTCATAAGACACCCAACTTGTGGACTCTCAGAGGATACTGGTAGTTAATTACCTCAAGTAAGAAGAAACCTGGAGGCGTTGGAGGTTAATGAAGTCATCATGAAGTTAACTCTTTCCATGCTCAGAGTGCTGGCTTGAAGATTGAGTTTATTGTCTCATGGTTACAAAACAGTTGCAACAGCTCCATGTAAAACTTTCACACACTACTTATGTGCAGGAAAAAGACGGGCTTCCTCATCAACTTTTTTTTGTCATGAAGCAAAATCCTCCCTAGAACCTTCCCTGACTTCATCTACACACACCCGTTCATCTGTCCCACCTCATTGACCAGACCAAGGAAAAATGCAGAGTCCTAACCCAATGGAATCATCTTACTTATAAGAATAAAACCTGTAGAAGGCAGAGCTGGGCTGGAAATTAAAATGCACTTCTGACTTTGCCTGACGCCCCTTCCTCCCTTATGTTTTTCTCCCTAATGCCCTCTATTACCCAAGAGATGTGATTCACACCCTTGAACATCACTGCAGTGTTGGACTTTATTAATTTAAAAAAATGACTAGAATCATGACACCCTTAGAAGAATGGTACGTTCTTTTTGTTTGTTTTTAAAGATTTTTATTTATTTATTTGACAGAGAGAGAGATCACAAGTAGGCAGAGAGGCAGGCAGAGAGAGAGGAGGAAGCAGGCTCCCTGCTGGGATCATGACCTGAGCGGAAAGCAAAGGCTTTAACCCACTGAGCCACCCAGGCGCCCAAGAAAGGCACGTTTCATAATGGACCTTTTCCTTGAGTTCTTGTGGTGTCTGCTTTTATTGTGTAGACCCCTGTCATCCTTGCAGGTAAGAATCAGATTCTTTGTACACCTCCCATGTCCTCTGTGTGTCAGGCCATGCATGGAGAAGAAGGTGGCATTTATATTACCAGTTCTTGAGAAAGTCCCTTTAAGAAGAGAAAAAGAGTCTCAGCTGGCCTGAACTGTTTCTGAATCCCAGGCTTCCGCGGTGGCCTGACACCCAAGGACAGCTCCGTCTATTGGCATAAGGCTAGTAATAGAGCCGCCCATGAACGGGAGGAAGAAAAACCGTTTGCAAATGAAAAATCTTGCTCAAAGCCAGCAAAATCCAAGTGCTTTATGAGAGGGCGGGCCTGGGAGGTACACAGGTGCTGCTCTGCCCGGGGGCGAGCGGGGGAGGAGCGGCGGCTGCGAGCGGCCCTTGTCTCTCCTGATCAAAGCCAGCACCCGCACCCCTAATCAGGACACCCGCCTTTCAAAGGAGTGACTGATCTTCTGTGAGGGGTGATAACTTTGTAGTTCTGCCTAAAATACTAAAACATTGTTAGGATAGGTTTTTAAGCGGGTTTGTTTCTTTCCTTTTTTTTTTTTTTGGTGCAAATATTCCCCCAAATGCCATAAAATGCCCCCTCCCTTGGAGGACATCTGCTGGGAGAGAACCCTGGTCCTCAGAGCGCCGGAGAGCGTCTCGTCCATCATCACAGTGTTCCTTGAACCCGCCGAGGGCAGCGGTCCCTTCATGGGAGAAGGAAGGGAATCTCTCAACTCCAAACCCGTTGGATGTGAGCTTGGTCTCTGCCCTCCGCCCTGCATAAACTGTCTTCTAATAACAAAGTGAGACTCCGGGGCTTTCAAGAAGTCTGTCTCGGCTACAGGTCTCCTGCAGGGTCTAGGAGCATCACCTTCCCAGGGGCGGGACTGTTGGAGTCCCCAATTACCAAGGCTCACCTCAGCAGTAGAACTTTCGTCTGTATGGATTTCAAACGCCTCCTTCCCTCCTCCCTCCAGTTTGGCCTTCACACTCTTAATAAAACATTAAAAAACACTCCCCACTATGTCGCCAGAGTGCTGTTCCTCGAGCGTCCCTGAAGTCGGGCCATGTTTCCTCCATCGCACATTACAGCGATCCCTGCGCATCTGCGTGCAGAAGGGTCCGCGCGTGAGGTCCGCTTGCCTGCAAAGTGAGTGTGATGTTATTGTGTTCAAAGAGGAAGACAGGCCATATTCTCCAACACTGCAGAGAGGCCGCGCCTGCCTTTTCAACTTGAAAGACCAGTGGGTATTCTGTGTAACCCGGACACGCCATTGGGAAAGTGCTTCTCAAAAAAAAAAAAAAAAAAAAAAAAAAAAATCCCCTCATTCTTTTTAAAGGTCATTACTCATTAGCGAGCTGGGTTTGACCTCCTGGGGGAGGGAGGAGCAGAAGCATCATAGCAGCTGCACTCACGGAGTGTTCACCCGCTGCCAACTGGCCTTCTGCACCCCATGTTCATGGGGGTTTATTCCATCTCCGGACGGTTGTGCAGAACACAGACTAATAAATTGGATTGCTTAGGACACTGAGCACTTAGCGAGGGAGGCACCGACAACACCCCCATTTCATACATGGAGAAGTGGAGGCAGGAAAGCCCAGCAGCTCATCCAAGGGCCGAGTGAGACTGGAAACCCAGGCTAGTATGGGGCTCAGTCCCAAACCACATTAGATCCCCAGCCCTGTGAGGGTGTGTGCCCGTAGGCGCCCCCTTCTGCTCTTCCTCTCTGTCCTCCTCTCTTCCCTTCAAGGAAATCGTAGGGGAACTAGGAGGATATCTACAGCTTGGAGAATCCTTCATGATTTGCAGACTCTGGTCGAAGATTAAAGACTATCAGCCTGCGGAGATCATTTTTATTTTGCTTGGGTGGCCCTAGGGTTAAACAAAAGAGAGAGGTGAATGACCTAGGCTCAGTGGGAGGGATACCTGGGCTTCCAGCCTCCGGGCTCCCCTTGCCTTGATCTGGCTCACATGTTCCAACTCCAAGTAAGACCATTACATAACCTCTGGCAATCCTCCAGGGCGACCATAAGAAACCCAGCCTCAGCCGCTAGGGCACTGCTCCTCCTCCACCTGCGCTTCCCCTCCCCCTCCTCCCTTCCCCCCTCTT
>PITA01019026.1:0-38749 GCA_004023965.1 Spilogale gracilis | reverse complement strand
ACCGCAAGTAAGTGAAACCATGCGATACTTGACTTTCTCTTCTTGGCTTATTTCACTCAGCATAATCTCTTCCAGTCCAGTCCATGTTGCTACAAAAGTTGGGTATTCATCCTTTCTGATGGAGGCATAGTATTCCATTGTATATATGTACCACATCTTCTTTATCCATTCATCTGTTGATGGGCACCTTGGCTCTTTCTACAGTTTGGCGATTGTGGCCATTGCTGCGATGAACATTGGGGTGCATATGGCCCTTCTTTTCACTACATCCGTATCTTTGGGGTAAATGCCCAGTAGTGCTATTGCAGGGTCATAGGGTAGCTCTATATTAATTATTTTTAAGCTCCTCTGAGAGCCTAAGGAGGCTTTGGAATAATGTGACTTAGAGAATTTTAGATAGTGAGCCTCTCAAGTAAACTCTGCTATTCCTGGCTCATCAGACTGTGCCAGTCATGACCAGGGACCTTCGGAGGACTCAAAGTTCTTGGCTGGAGAAATCCTCCCCAAGCTGAGATGAGCCCCCTTTACCTGATTCCTGGGTAATACCTCAATCCTGCTCATTTGGTCTCTGAGGAAATCCTCCTAATGGTGGTGGCTGCCTGGTGGGGACTGCCTTCAGAGGTCCCGAGATGAATGGAAAACAGGAGGAGAGATGTGCCTGGGTGGCTCAGTGGGTTAAGTGTCTGCCTCCAGCTCAGGGTTGATCCCGGGGTCCTGGGATCAAGCCCCGATTCATGTTCCCTGCCCACCTAGGAATCTGCGTCTCTCTCTGCCCCCTGTCCTGGTTTGCACTTTCTCTCTCTCTCTCTTTCTCTCAAAAAATAAAATAAAATCTTTATATATATATATAATATATATATAAAACAGAAAGAGGGAAGGACTTCTGTGCAGTGTCATTTCCTTCTTTAAAGTAAATTTCTCCACCTTATGGGGTCCAATCTCACACTTTGAGCACACCGTGTATAACAGTGGACACTAAAGGATGTCCCGACCCTGCCTGGTGCAGCCCCATGGAGGCCAGAAGACACCGGGATACAGGCCCCTGGCTGCCCACCGCCTCCTGCTCGTGGGCATTGTGGCCAGCAGTGACTTCTCCCATTACACAGGAAGGTGACTGTTGACAGGGACAGCCAAGGTCTTCGACTAGCAAAGTGATACTGTGGGCTGAAAAGGGATCCTGACCCTGCCAAGCCCTCGGCGTATGGTCTGCTATTCCATGACAAGGTTTTGAACTGGAAAGCAGTTTTGCAGGTTGCGATCAATGGGTAGGACGATGCCTTCCTATTGCTCAGAGGAATATGATCACATAAGTGGTACAAGTCAGCAGACGGGGCCGTGGGGGGCAGAGGAATAACGACAGGAGGAAAAGGAGAAGCACTGAGGTTGACTGAAAAGTCAAGCCCTTGAAGTGATACATTATTTAAAAAAACACAACATTTCTCTGACCACATGATTCTTCGCAGGAAGAATGTACATTTTTTTAAAACAGAATTTTTGTTAAGGGGTTCATCTTTAAGATAAAAAGGCCAGCTTTAGGCAGAAATGGTAACTTATAATTACTACCATTTTTTTAAGCAAATGGATTATTGTGAAAATATCATCCCTAAGTCAAAATAAATGTTTAAAATGTATAGTTGATTTCACAAGTCTCCCGTCACAGCCTACTTTTCCACCCCTGCTTCGCCACCCACACCCCAGGGAACCTCCATGTCCTCCCTTCGGTACAGGCTTCGTCTTTGTCACCTTCTGCATCTGCCCATCTGCGAGCCGTCTCTCGGCCACCAGCTCGTATGGCCCCCGAGTCAGGGACAACTTCTCCTCCTCCCTGGAGACAAAATCGATTGTTCGAATATCAGTGCTCTAACCTCCGGCACGTTTCCACACATCTGTTATAAGAGATTTTCATGTCACATGGTCATTCTGTACGTGTCTGCCTGCCTTACCGAGCTGGGAAATCTGAGAGAAAGCCTGCGGTGTGTTGTATGTCTCCGTGTTGCTGGGCTCCCCTCAAGGTGTTGGAAGCCGAGGAGGAACTGAGAACGCGGTCAGCTCGGTGAATGGGGATCCACGTGGGCTGACCCCGTCTGCAGCCAACTAGGAACCGTATCTATCTCCTTATGTCCGTGAGACACACACGTGTCAAGTTTTGTTTTGTTTTTCTTTTTTCTTACAGATTTTATTTATTTACTTGACACAGAGAGAGATCACAAGTAGGCAGAGAGAGGAGGAAGCAGGTTCCCCGCCAAGCAGAGAGCCTGATGTGGGCCTTGATCCCAGGACCCTGAGATCATGACCTGAGCCGAAGGCAGAGGCTTTACCCTCTGAGCCACCCAGGCGCCCAGCACATGGCAAGTTTTGATGGTAAAGCATGACGACTCAAAGGAAGTCCCCAGAATAACTCCCTCCTTGGGAAGACATAGGCATCCTACACTCACAGGGTGCCTAGTAAACACCAAGGGCTCGCAATGCTGCTTGAACACAAAACCCTTGAAATACATGTAGGTATTATTAGCTACAGGTGGGTGAAAGACCGGCACCCAAAGGGAGCAGGGACTTGCCAGGTGTCCCCTACAGCCCTCCTGCTCCCCACCCTGAGCTCAGTTCAGAGCCCTAGCGCAGACTTGCGAAGACCAGAGCCATCTGGTGAGGAGCGCAGACTTGCCTGTGCCTCGCTGACCTCTTCAGGAAGTCCAGTGACCCCGACACGCACTGCAGACGAGCGCACCCCGGCTGTGAAGGCAGCGCTGTGGGTGGGGGCCCGAGGGGACCAGCCGCGCCTGCGCACTGTCCTCCTCCTCCTCCTCCTCGCCTGTGCACCCAGCCCCGTGCAGGGCTCCCAGGACCTCGGGTCCCCTAAGGCCGCGAGCGCATCTGCACGAGGCTTCCGTCCGTCATTGTCAGCCCGGGAACTCACGTCGATTTCGCTGTTTCTAACATAAACTGTGACTATTGCTGGGGCTTGAGGGTTCGTAGCGAGCAATAAAACACAAGTGGACGTTCAATTTACTTAAAGCTTATACATGTCAGCACCTAACTAAATAAAAAAGAGGAGGAAAAATAAACTGACAATGATTAATATCAGTAATGATTTGTTTTGCTTATTTTCTAAAGTAGTAACTTGATCCTCTCTGTTTAAAATTGGCAGAGAAGCGATAGAAGGAAGCGCTAAGGCAACTTAGCTTCTATCGTTCCTTGTTCCTTTGCCACTGTTGGAGAAAACTTGACTTTTCTGCGGAGTTAGATGTCCACGTATTAATTTTCATTCAGCAAGAAACTGGAAAGGAGATTATGAGTACATTAGTATAGATAAACTTGCCCGATTTAGCAGTGATTATTTGTCTAGACCAGCACATTATTAAAGCAGTGGTGGGTGAGAGGCTGATTTCCTAGTATCTGTGGGTACAGTGAGGTCATCCATTGACATCTCTGGTGCTTGCTTAATGTTGGCAACTTTTGCTTTCTGTGGGAGCAAATCGAAGTGATAACTGATTTGGAGGGTGGCAAGGACTTTGAGAACTGGTTGAGACATTTCACCCTTGCTTTTAGTTGCGATCCTAGGAAAACCAACATGCCTCCATACATTCCTTGTTAAGATATTTAATATGACCGTGCTCTCCTTAGCATCTCAGCAAGCTGATCTCTACACTGTTTCCTTTCTTCTCACGCTACATCCGAAGGCAAAGCCTTTCAGGCATTATTCTTCCTTTTTGAGTGTTCGCTGGTTTGAGGACTTGGGCTATTGAACTGCATTTTGCAACTGGCCTCCGGAACTCCAGAATGTTCCTATAAAAGCAGATACTGCCACTTAAATAGTGTCAAAATGTCCAAATGCAGCTTTGAATTGTAGATTTGGGCTGTAAAGGAGTTAGCAGTCAGGGTGTAAAGAGGGGCTGAGTGAGTGTTTCAAAATGGCGCTCACTCACAAATCACATCACTCGCACTGAATTCAAAGAGGAACGTGGTGTCTGAGCCTTTGTGTGACATTTCCGTTACTGCAGAGAGGGCCTGAGTGCGTTCTGTCATCATAAGGCATAGTGGCTGGTTAATTGCTTCTGAAGGGTGGCTGGAAATGAGAGACGGTGATGACGGTGAGAATGGGAACCAGGCTCCCCTGGGACAAACGTGGCCAGGTCCTCAATATCAAGCCCTGCAAGGCTGTGACAGTTTGATTCTGCAGCGCGCAGAGGAGACTGTAAGATCTTATCTCCTTCTTTACCTCTTGTTGGCTCATTAAAACTGCCAAATAAAAACAGATTGTTGACAAATAACATCTTACTTTAAAAATGCTAGTCATGCTCTAGAGTAGATGTCCACGACTGTTGGTCTGCGGTGGCCCACCACTGGGTTCTGGGAAGCAGGTGGTACCAGAACGCAGCCAAGTCTGCTCTTTTACGTGTCGTCTGTGGCCACTTTTCCAGCCGCAGCACAGGGGAGGGGCTGTGACAGAGAAGATCGGGCTCACAGAACCTGCCTCTGCCGGCCCAGTTCAGTAGGCACGTCAGGTGGATCATGCATGTAGTCTAGTCTAATGACCACATTAAAAGAAGAAGTATCAATGAGTAATATTTTAATTTAACACAATAAATCTAATACTGTCATTTCAGCAAGTAACAGTATACAAATGAATGAAATATCTACATTCTTTTCCTCATATGGAGACCGAAATCCAATGCTTCTGTTACTCTTGGAGCCCATTTCTATTTGCAGGAGTCATATTTCAGAGGATTAACATCCACCTAAGCCCAGAGAACAGTTCTACAGAACAGGGTTGGCACCTTGATCTTTCTTTCACTACTTGGAAGATTCAATGTGTTGGTACTACACCAGCTCCCTCCCCTTTCTCAGTAATTGTCATCTCAATTCTGGGAAGATAGGAACTTCTTCGAAGTGAACCAGATAATTCTAGTTTTATGTGGCTCTGAAATGGAGAGATCAAAGGGTCCTAAAAGCAGAATAACTGAAGGGCTTTCATATTGTAGAATCTGCTTAAGCTCTTTAAACAAAGACCCTGAGACTACTGAGAGATGGTTCCCTTCACTGGATCTTTTATCTAAAAGGCCAGCTCACTTTTTTCTAATCAATTCCTATTTATCAGGTTCTACAATTTCTCCTTTGTTTCTGTGGTAGCACAAATGCTTTCCAAAAAACTAAGCTACCAACCTTGAAACTGGATAGAGAATCTGGCTAAGTCTTTGATGTCTGTTCGAAGAAGCCTCAAGGGACACATCTGGTCCGACCTGTAACTTCTCTCGCTCCTGTGTTAAGTCAGACCAAACTTTTGGCTGAATTGCTGAGATGCTTCCATCCAGATACATAAGCAGGATTGAAAAGACATTGATTTTTGCAGACATGTTTGTATTTTGAAATTAATATATAAGCGAGGAAGATGTATTATATTATTTGGCTAAAATACGTAAAAAATTAATATGAAACTCAAGATTGGTTCAGCAAACAAGAAACAATAACCAATACCAGAAAGAGATTTTTCTTTTCATCAGAGAGATAAGGAGGAGAGATAGAATGAGAATTCATTTATAAATGGCAGGGTATTTTGCTAATGTCCATCATGTACCTTTGAATGCCATTAAGTCTGGGGACAGGATTTCTTGTATGTGAGTCACAGTTGTGTGTTCTCTGGGTTGCAAGGTTCAATGTTCTATTGATCACCAACAGTCTAGAAGAACAAAGTGGTTTCAATTTAACACTCATGATTTAATGTTTAAGAGCTGAGGGCTGAAATGGAGAACTAATGAAATATCAATCTATGGGGTTCTAGTCTTTCTATGGAGTTTTTATATATTTCATTCTAATTCCACATGGACATTTCATTGGGTGCATTGATAAAACGGCCCAGGTTGGATTGAGGGGAATTCTGAAGGAGGTGAAGAGGAGGAAGGGGTGGGCAGAGGATTCAGTGGAGCTAGAAGCTTTGATCCCTGGCTCCTGGGAAGTCTTGATTGATTTGTTCAGATTGGGAAGGGAGACAGGAGTCATCTTATCATAACGGAACAGAGGACCCGGGTTTAACACGAGTCTCAGTGAGGTAATATGATGGTAGTTCATTTCTGAGTCTTCCTTCCTTCCACTGTAAAATAGGATTACTTGTATGTATTCTACTTACTTTGCTGTAAAAACCAACAAAATTAATATGATAATACATTATAAGCTAAAGGGCCCAGAGAATTAAAGGTATCATGGTAACTTTCAAGAATGAGTATTCATCCAGTCACTGATGAGCTTTTGTCTTTTGTTCACATTTGGGTCCAAGGTGTTTTGTGAAACGTATCTCCCAAAAGTGACCCAAGTGGCATGAAAGTGGGTAGCTTTCCCAGTGGGTTACAATCTAACTTCTGTAAACTTCTCTTACTAATGAAGAGAAAAAGGCATAATGAGAGATAACCAATTTTATTAAAGAAGAGTCAAAGAGGCTTAACTTAAATAATTTAATTTTTAACTTTTTCAACTCTGAGCTGCTTAGATTGTCCTAGAAAAAACAGGCCTCATCATTTCAAAATGATGGGCTCCAAGAAAGTGCATAATGCCATTAATCCTGGAGCACTGCAATATGAAGTGGTGTAAAAAAATCTGTGTGTTTTATTATGAAGACTGAAGATCTTATATAACCTTACTAGTGCCCTTAGTTAACTTTGGAAGACGTAGGCAATCCGTATTTAGTGTGAAGTCTGATTACCTATTGAACAGAGAAGAAAAGAAAATTTGGAAGTGATTACAGAAAATACCTATTTTCTTGCCAGAGTTGTATCTGAAAGTGGAAAAAACAGGGATTAGGGTGTCTATTTGTGGAGTAGGGAGTCTTTTAGCTCATAGATGTCTGATTTTTAAACATTTGTCCTATTGGGCCTCATAGTCTCCTGATGTTGGAAGGATCTTAGCAATATAAATATTTTTACAAGTCCCGCTATTTAGTCATGAAATAGTAGAGGTTGCACACAGCATTCATTTAGAAATATATATATATATGTATATATACATATATATGTGTATATATATATGTATATGATTTTATTTATTTGACATAGAGAAACACAGCTAGAGAGGGAACACAAGCAGGGGGAGTGAGAGAGGGAGAAGCAGGCCTCCCACAGAACAGGAAGGCTGATATGGAGCTTGATCCAGGGACTCCAGGATCATGACTTGAGCTGAAGATGCTTAAAGACTAAGCCACCCAGGTGCCCAAAATATATATATATATATTTATTTATATATGATATAAATAAATATATATAATAATATATTATATATATATAATAGATCATGTTGAGACAACTCATCTTAAGTCTGGAAGGTTTGAAGTTGAGGAAACCACTTCCTCAAGGAAGATTGTTAGAGATGGCTGCCGTGGTGGTCATCAAGACCCACAATGAGGCTCTCAGTTTGTCAAAGAGAACATAAATATGGATCTATTGGAAGGTGGGATGATCTCTCGGTTCCTTTCAACACCTGCATTTTAAGACGCTTAATAAAATAGAAGCCACTCTGTTACTTACATTTATTGCATATGGTGTCCTGTCTCCCTTACTTATTTTTCTTCCCTCTCATTCACCCTTCGTCCTTCCACTTCCTCTCTTCAGGGTGGCCTGGGAGTCACTGTGCTTCTGATATACCTACTCGTGTCCCTTATCACATTCTCCTCATGAGTGTTTATTGTAATCCATGAAGAGCATCTCTTAGACTTGGAGGCATATTTCACCCTTCAGAGACAGTTTGATTTATTTTTATTCTTTGCAGATAATTTCCCTAAATTTTATTGAGATGGAATAGACATATAACATCATATTAGTTTCAGGTATGCAGCATAATGCTTCAATACATGTATATATTGTGAAATGATCACCACGGTAAGTTTACTTAACATCCATTACCTCACATAGTTACATATTTTGTTTTTTCCTGTGATGAGTGAGCCTCACTTTCATCACTTTCAAAATGTGAAGAATCATACACTTCATGGGGATTTGAGAAATAAAATGAATATAGTTGGCGCCTGGTGCATTTATTGAATACATTTAAAAATGAATTAATGGATGACTTGCCGTAAGCTTTTGACAAATGTCTTTAAAAATTTTATTGGATTGCCATAGCACACATTTTGTCCTTAATTCAGGTGGTGTCTCCTTGAAAAAGGCCACTTTATGGTGTCTTTTGAACTGGGATTTTAGCCCTATGCTAAGGCCCTGCTTTGTTTTTCTCATGTATCCCACCTGTATAAAAGAAGTGCCTAAAGCCTTATGCTCCAGCGTAGTCTTCACTGATCATTAAAAGGATCCAGCAGGAGAGAAACAATAAATGTGAAGAATACAACACAAAATCCTTTGATCCAGACTTCCGTATTCAGTCATCAAACAAGTGGTGCGCTCATCTCCGGGCAGGCACTGTCGAGGACTAGGCATACAGGTGTGAGCGAGATGATGTCTCTGCCCTTCAGGGACCTTTCACTTTCTACTGGGAGGAGACATACAATAAATTCATGCACAAGTAAATAATGTAGTATGATTTAATTTTATTGAAGTTTAGTTGACTCCCCATGTTACCTAAATTTCAGGTGTATGGCATGGTGATTGGACCACTCTCTACATGATGCCCTGCTCACAGGTGAGGCTCCCATCTGTCGCCATACATGGTCATTGTGATACCATTGACTCTATTCCCTATGCTGTACCTTTCATCTCGGTGACTTACTCCTTTTAGATATTGAGAACAGCCGTGGAGCTAGAGAGTGGCTAGGATGAGATGAATGATGGTTGCTTTCTTTAGGGCAGTCAGAGAAGGCTCTCTAAGGGAGAACAAGGCAGCATGTGCAAAGGTCCTGAGAAGGGAATGAGGCTGAATGAGAGGACACCAGCATTTCCTGGAGCTGAGTGACACAGGTGGAGCATGGGAGATAATGGGGCCAGGGAGACAGACAGAGGCCAGGGAATGGAGATCAGCATCAGAAACCCCAGCTCTGCTACCACAGGGAGACTCCTAAACACAGGCACATCTGACACATAGTATCAGAAGAATCATTATTACAAAAACAAAAAACCCCTCTATTTAAGGAAGGCGGAAAAGCCTCAGACAAAACTTATGGTTGAAAGATTGTAAGGGAAATTAATGTGGAAGACCCTCTCTTTAGATCATCTCCCATCTACATCAAAAGATAGTATTAGAGGAGAACCCTGAGATTGCAATACACAGGGAGAGGCTTCAGGTTTAGTTTTGTACCTCTGCATCCCCAGAGACTTGTCACAGGAGAGGAGTCCTAGGAATGGAACGAATGTACAGCAAGATGTTAAAAGCTGAATTCTGTGGTTTCAATGAAGTCATGAATGGGATTTTACAGATGCCTTTGAGAGTTGTCGTTTGAAAGAGTAGAGAGCAAACACAGCCACCTAGGTATCAAAAGGGCCTGGGGCAGATGAGCAAATGTCCCATGAATCTTTCTGGCATGTTTTGGCTAGACAGCATTTTCTGTCTGGGAAGACAAGAAGGTCATCAGTGCCCCTGAACTGGGCCCGTAAGTGCTGGTCCACTGAGAGTCAACAGTTATCTGTCTGCCTGCCTATGTTCCTCATCAAACACACTGAATACACTGAACACTGGCTACGACCGATTACCCAGACATAGTGCGCGGTCTGCGTTAATGCGACTGTGCCATGGCATTGTCTTCATTAGCATAATATTGTTATTCCTGGAAACTCTTAACCCAGGCAAATAACCTTACTGTTCATCTCAGGGACTCCGGAAAGACCCATCAACTCTTCAGTAGAAAGCAGTTCTATCCCTCACCTCAAAACCATTGTTTTGTTTCTTCCATTAAACTTAAACTACTATACCATGATATTTTGATGTTTATCCACTCTTTTTTGGGGTGGGGGAGAGGGAGAGAGAGCATGTGAGCAGGAGGGGCAGAGGGAAAGGAGAGAGAATCTTTCTTTTTTTAAAAGATTTTATTTATTTATTTGATATAGAGAGAGATCACAAGCAGGCAGAGAGGCAGGCAGAGAGAGAGGGGGAAGCAGGCTCCCTGCTGATCGATGGGGGGCTCAGTCCCAGGACCCTGAGATCATGACCTGAGCTGAAAGCAGAGGCTTTAACCCACTGAGCCACCCAGGCGCCCCAAGGAGAGAGAATCTTAAGCAGGCTCTCTGCCCAGTGTGGAGACCAATGTGGGGCTTAATCTCACAATCCTGAGATGATGACCTGAGCTGAAATCAAGAGTCAGATGCTCAGCTGACTGAGCTGCCCCGGTGCCCTTATATTTATTCACTCTTATTCAAATGAAAGATCCATACTGAAAGAGCCACCTTAAACCAAATTTTCAAAATGCCCGTGAAATCCAGCCTTGCTCTTCCTCTTCGGAGATGCTCCCAGAGCCTCGGTGACGGGGAGGATGTTCTCCTCTACAGTGGTAAGCAATGGAGGAGGTTGTCAATGGCTTCTGTTGATGGTGTTTGGAGTTGGTACTGACATGGCAGAATTTGAGCGAGAAGAGATTTATCAAGACCAATGAGACAAAGCTGGGGGTACTCATCCTGGTGCTTGAGGCAGGTTAAAATATAATAAAACTAAGAGACTAAAACGACAAGCCACAGACTGGGAGAAAATATTTGCAAAATTCCTATCTGATAGCAGAACCTGTATCCAAAATATGCAAAGAACTCTTTAAATTCAACAATAAGGAAAAAAAAAAACAACCCAATTAAAAAATGGGCGAAAGACCTGAAAAGACACCCCACCAGGGAAAATATACAAATTACAAACAAGCATATGAAAAAATGCTCAATGATCATATGTCCTAAGGAAATTGCAAATTAAAACAATATGAGACACTGCTCCATACTTACTAGAATGGACAAAATCCCAAATGCTGATAACACCAAATGTTAGTGGACATGTGAGACAACAGGGGTTCTCACTCACTGCTGAAGGAAATGCAATGGTGTGACCACTTTGGAAGACAATATGCCAATTTCTAACAAAGCGGAATGTGTTCTTATCATATAAACCAGTAATTGCATTTCTTGGTATTTACCCAAATGAGCTCAAAACTTATGTCCACACAAAATCCAGCCCACAAATGTTTGTAGCAGCTTTATTTGTAATTGCCAAAATTGGAAGCAATCAAGTGATCCTTCAGTGGATGGATGGATAAACAAACTGTGGCACATTCAGACAATGGGCTGTGATTCAGTGCTAAAAAAGAGTACATGTAAATGCAGGATGCTAATAACAGGGCAATGTGGTGGGGGGGCATTGATGAGGTACATGAGGACCTTTTGTGCTTTCTGATCACCCTTTTTATAAACCTAATTCTGTTTGGAAAAAAAAGAAAATTTATTCATTAAAAATAACCGAACAAAATTCCAATTATTTGGGAGAGGTACACACCAGATACAACGAATACTATCCAAACAACCTCCTCGTGAGATCCGCATGAGTGGAGGGAAGAAACAAGGCAGTCAGGCAAGTTTCTGATGGGGGGCGATCCCTTGGGGGAACGCTGAAGGGGAAGAATGGATTAGGTAGGTGAAGAGGGTACAAGGGCTTTTCAAGTGAAGGAAGCAGTACTTATGTATGTCCAAGGCATGGGGCTGAGGGTCTTCAAGGGGAAAGGGAGAAGAGACAGGAGAGTCCGTATCATAAAAGACCTCCGGTGCCAAGCTGGGAGAGACGGGATTGCTTTTAGGAGAGCGGGGGTGGCATGGTCAGCGTGCATTTGGAGCAATTGCTCCGGTCGCATTAGAGAAGTGGGTTAAAGGAGGGAGAGCGGAGGCAGCGGGGCCAGCTAGAATGCTGTGGCAGCAACCCAAGGGGAGACATTTTGCTGGGCTCATCTTTTGTCCTCTGTGGCCAGTGCAGGGCTGGGTGCCCAGTAGAGGCTCGGCAGCATTCGCTGAGGGCACAGGGCATGCAGTCGGACCTGTGCTTTCTGTCACTGGGATTTAAACATCTTCTCTCTGACTTACTCAGCTTTCTCTCCGACGACACGTAGAATGATGTAGAAACATCACTGTTGAGCCCTACCTAGGAATAGATGATCTGATCATTTTTTAAAATATTGGACATTTCGGGTTAATCCCGAAAATCTGGGTTGTGCGGTCTATTTGAAACAGAAGAATAAACATTTCTCTTTACTGTTGTTCAGAAATGGAGGTCTTTTATTCTGAGCTCTTACAGAAAAAGTAGGAAAAAGTGTTTGAAAGAAAGAGAAGGTCTAAAACATGTTTCATTTATAGAGTGAAAGACTCCTGGGCTGTGTAACAGCATGACTTTTCACGGCGCGTAATGACCCTCTGTATTAGTTTTAGCAACTTATTGGAGTATTTTGGAGGCAGAATTTTCTATGAATAGGTAGAAGACTCATCTAGAACAGCATGCTCCTCAGGCACCCTCCCTGACAGCATAATCACAGCTCTGCCCCCGGCGGTCCGGAGCCCACCGCCCCGCACAAGTCACTTCAAAGTCACTTTGTATTCAGAGAAATTGACTGTAATTCCTCACAAAAAAGGACCTTTGAAAATTACACTTAGCGTATTGTATCCCCATAATCCTTCATGTTTTTTGACTTCCTATAATTTGTGCTGAAGTTGTTATCTGTTAAAAGCAAATGTAAAAATAAAAGTTCAAGGTTTCTTCTAGTCACGAAAAAAGACAATTTAGACCAGCCCATGTTTGGCACTCTCTCGTTCTCTCTCTCTCTCTCTCTCTCTCTCTCTCTCTCTCTCGCCCTCTCCCATTTTCTCCCTCCCCTTTTCACCCAACACTCTTCCTTTCTTCTTTTATCCATCATTTGCTTCTTTACAGGCTCCTTCCTTCTTCAGAATACTTTGCCTCGTGGTTCACGATATCATTGTTGTCATTATCTTTTTCTTCAGTGCTGGTGTCAGAGCAGGGTGTTTATTGTATTTGTACACAAGATGGCTTGTGGCTTTCAAGCTTTTGTTGCACGGAGCCTCAAAGATCTCACAGAGGTTCCTATAGGCTCTGGTTCCTTGGAGGAGCACAGGGCTTGGGTGCCTATGGAGCCCAGAGAAGCCCCATCTTGATCTCTTTATAGTTGAGAGCTTCTTTGTTTGACTTGATACGGAGATAGGGCTCCTGACTTACAACAAATGGATGAAAACCCATGATCTTGGTCAAACTGACATGCAGGCGCCAGGGCACACATGCATGCACCCCTTGCTGCAGTCTCTTATTTGCTTCAGTTCTTGCTGTCCGCAGAGGTCAAACAGATTTGGGGTACCATTTTGAATACATTTCTTGCTGTTCTCACAACATGCTCTTTGAAACTCTGGGATCAAATACTTCACATAGCATTGATCTCTAGCTAGCTAAACCCAGGAACTGAATAGATTTTTATTTATATGTCAAGCAGTACTCATCTTATGTGGTCACTGATACACAACCATACATACTCATGTATGAATATGACTTCTTCCTCTGACGGAAATCTGAACTGAGAAAATATATGGAACAAAGTTAACGTTCTACTGTTCCTCATTTATCACTTTTCTTTTTTACTGTTCCAGAGCAAGTGAATATGTGTGTGTGTGTGTGTGTGTGTGTGTGTGTGTGTGTAGATCCTAGTGTGAAATATTGGAATAGAAATACCACAGAAAGTTAAAGGCCTAGAAAGTATTGTGTCTGAATATTTTAGATTTGGCAGATAAGAAAGCTGATCAATTTCCTATAACATTTCCCTTAAATGTAAATTTTTTTCAAAAATTCAAAAGCATGACATTTCCAGCATATGGGGTTGAGTAGAAGTGGAGACAACTTCAGGAAGGCAGTGCTTTAGAAATCGTGTTGTGTTTGAGATAGTAAGATTCAAACTAGAATTCCTACAGTTTCTAGTCGGTGGCCTTTAGGGAGATATTTAATCTCTCTATACCTCAGTTTCCCTCTCTAAAAAGTGGTGGTAGTAAAACCTTACCCTCATGAGATGTTGGGAAGATCGGATAGTAAATGATGGTCAACCGGAGCGTTCTACGAGGGCAAGGAATCACTATTTCTTCCATGGTGTCTCGTACAGTTCCAATGGTATAGGAAGTGCTAAAAAAATGTTGAATAAACAGCTTTTTTTCTGCATGTGTAATACTAACAAAATGACTAACAAGAACATGAGATGAGATTTGATTAAATTTTCCTACTCATTTTCCATTCCAGTGTATTCTGTGGTGTGGAGAGTATACATATCAATAATGGTCTCCATCCTTCATGGGACGAAGCAGAGAAGTTGCATACTTGGTCCTATTTTAATTAGCCTACATTTCAGTCCTACTCTTTAAAAAAGAAGAGCTAATAGTCACAGCTCGTGAAAGTACATATCAAAGTGCAGCCACACATATACGCAAAAGCATGCCCTTCGGCTCAAGGGGAATATAAAACCATAGTCTTCTTGAAGTTCACAGTTGGAGAATCAGTCTCCACACAAAGACCAGCACATGGCCCACCACGCAGGGCAGCAGGACGTTCTACACTTTGACAGAGGAAACCTAATGCAAGAAGCTCTTGCACCAGATTTGGGCCCATCACTTGGTGACATCAAGTAAGTGCCAAAAATATCAAATGCTTGCTTGAATTCTTCTGAAATCTTTCAGAAGGGGGCACCTGGGTGGCTGAGTGGGTTAAAGCCTCTGCCTTCAGCTCAGGTCATGATCTCAGGGTCCTGGGATCAAGGCCTGCGTCAGGCTCTCTGCTCAGCAGGGAGCCTGCTTCCTCCTCTCTCTCTGCCTGCCTCTCTGCCTACTTATGATCTCTCTCTCTGTGTCAAATAAATAAATAAAATCTTTACAAAAAAAAAAAAAGAAGGGCTTTATTGGTCTTTATTACCTCTAATGGCTATTGCAGCAATTGTGGGAGGTTTCTCTGATTCAAAAAAAGCGAAGCAAGATCACGATAATAAAGAGTAGTGTTCTCAACCAAGTGCCAATTTTATTTATTTATTTATTTATTTATTTTTATTATATTATGTTAGTCACCATACAGGACATTGTTAGTTTTTGACATAATGTTCCATGATTCACTGTTTGCATAGAACACCCTGCGCTCCATGCAGTCTGGGCCCTCCTTAAGCAGGTCACACTTTCAGGGACAATCTCCCAAGCAGTGGTCAAGAGGCTGCAGAAAGGCCTGATGAAGGCAGCTCAATGAGCCTCTTGCAGGGCTTGTGTTTTTGGAGAAGAGAGGTTTATAGAAGTCATACAGAAAACCTTGGCCATCCTTTCATTCCCAAGAGATGTCTCCAAACATTGGTAGATATGTCAGAACAAACTGACTTATAAAGATGATTGTCTGTCATTATGGACTTCACAGATGAAATTTAACCCCTTCATTGCTGCCAGAGCCAAGGCAGAAGATAAGATAAAATGGCAGGTTTCTGGAAAAGAGATATTTGTTTCCAGAGGTGGTCCTGACTGCAGTCCCACTCACCATCCTCTCTCTTGCTCACTCTCTCACTTTGTTTTATAGAGGAGAAGGGGAGGGACCATGACGGGGGAGAGAGAGAATCCCAGGTAGGCTCCATGGCCAGTACAGAGCTTGAGATGGAGCTCAGTCTCACAACCCTGAGATCATGACCTAATCCAAAATCAAGAGTCAGGCAATTAACTGACTCAGCCACCCAGGTACCCCTCATCATCTGTTTTGATCTATCTTTGCTAAATTCTGAATAGCTTTGGTTGGATGTCAACAAAGTCAAGAGTATTATCATTAAACAACAACAACAACAACAACAACAAACCCCCAAACCTTTCTCTGCTGGTAAAATTATTTTAGAAAATTAAGTTTCTTTAGTTTCCCATGTGAAATAAGTGTCCTAATTTTGTCTCCTGGGACCCATTTCCCCTAGCCTGTGTCAGGAGGGAGATAAAGAAGTAAAACGATCCACTGGGATTTCTCTCTGCCCTCCCTATGCCACCTCTATCCCCATTTGGGTCTGCCCTTTCAAAATATTTCAAGAGAGAAAAGACTTGCTAGTTCTGGGCATCTGAGAATTTTGTAGAAAACTCTAGTCCCAGAGGACCTTTAGAGAGAAACCATAGAGCAAAGAGATGAAGCTTTTAGTTCTGATCTGTCATTTAGTTGTGATGCACCCTTTAGTTGACAAAACCAGAACTTGACTGTATTGACAAATTATTATGTGTTGGGTACTTGACATGTATTTTCTTTCTTTCTTTTCATTTTTTAAAAGATTTCATTTATTTATTTTGAGGGAGGGTGTGAGAGAGAGTGTGAGAGCGTGCATGAATGGGGGTGGGTTGAGGCAGAGAGAAAAGGAGAAGCTGGCTCTCTATGGAACAGGGAGCCCTGATACCGGACTCAATCCCAGAACCCTGGGATCATGACCCGAGCTAAAGGTAGATGCTTAACTGACTGAGCCACCCAGGCACCCCTACATGTGTTTTTAAATTTCATTGCTATAAGATACCCATGAGGACAATAGTTTCAAACTTACTTTGCAGATAAAGAAACTGAGATTTAGAGTGAGGATGTGAGTTATTCAAAGTGAAAATCAGTAGCATGTAAAGAAAATGAAAACAAGGAAATGGAATTGAATTTCAAGATAAAAACAATAGTTTAATTTATGAAACTCTATCTCTTACTCCCCAGGTGAGGGGTCCAGGGCTCACCTCACTCCAGGGGTGTGTGGTTTCAGTGAAGGTCCCTATGATCCAAATGGAAACCTCATGGTAGATTGTGTGTCCCAGGGGAATTTGGACAAAGAATGGAGACATTTTTCATTGTCACAAGTTGGGTAGACCTTACTGTCATCTAGAAGAGAAAGGTCAGGAATGCCAGTAAACATCCCACAACGCACAGCACAGCCCTCATACCAAAGAACTGTCAGTCTAAAATGTCAATAGTGCCACGGTCAAAAAACTCTGCTTAGGTAACCTTGTTTAATTGATGGAATTCCATAGGTTAACTCATGAAAGTCAGGTGGTGGCAGACTAAAGGAATCTGAAAGAGTAGGGCTTTTGCCGATAGTTTGGGTTTACGGAAGATGAAAGCTTTCTCCATTATGAACAGATGCCCTTCACTTGCCTTACTTCGGTGCTTCTCACAGTGTCACATACTGTGGAAGGTGGACTGAAATAGATGGACAGGCTGAAGGCCAGTTGGCTTTGGTGCAGGAAACTACTTAGTCAGAATAAGACGGTGGAAATGAAAGCCTGAGAAGAATGGTGGGACACCAGTTTGGAACATAAGATTCCAACTGGCCACTCACCATTTTGGAAGACTCATCCTTGAGGAAGTGAAGAGCTATATTTCACTTCATTTCTTATTTCCACATTATGCTAAAACCACCTTCTAACTCAATGAGTATTTTTCTATGCACAGAGTGAGCTAAGCTCATGACCACCTGAGGCTTTAGCATTTAGCATTTGCCCTATGTAGGATACTGTTTTTCCCAAGTGTTTTCATTGCTTATTCCCTTACAGCACATGTGTTTCATGCTTAAAAGTCACCTTCTCTGAAAATCCTTCCTGATCTTAAGAGAGTCTTCACCCTCTTCATACCTTTTATTCTTTCAAATCGTATTACTTTTTTATTTTTACAGCTTTCTGAGACTTAAAATTGTTATTTACTTGTTTACTTGTTTGTCTGCCTCTCTCACTAGAATTTAAGTTTCGTAAGAGGAAAGATTTTGCTTGCCTTCTGCATTGTTGTGCCTTGATCAGTATTTGACAAACTTATTTTCAAAGAAAAAAATGGATGTGTATGTGTCTGTGTGACTAAGCGCCACCTGTAAGACCATTGGGTTGCACAATTCCATTGCACAGCAGACTGGTTACAGTGAACAAAATCTTCAAAGATCATTTGTTACCCAAAGTCATGGAACTCTTATAGGGATTACCCGTGTAAGGATTCCACGTTTTCTCTAAGAGTTGAGAGTAATGACTTGAGTTATGAAAGCAACACAGAGCCAGCAGTTTTTGTTTAATCTGTGAGCAGTGGACTAGGCAGCATTTTATCTGGAGTCTAACAGAACTCTACTCAGACCATCTGTTTCAGGAACAATAAATAAACAGAAAATATAAATTTAAAAATAATGAGGAAGACAGCACATTGGGCAATCAGTTACCCATTTAGGAAAGACAGAGTGATAGCAATGTTATGCTCAAAGTATCTCAGTTATTCCTAATTGATCAAAATACCCTGATGTTTATAGCAAATGAGAGAGTGACTCAGAATGAAATGAAGTCAGGGAAATGCCAGAAGTTTTTACATCCAAAACAGAGACATGGTCCATATGTTCAGAAATACTTTTGTCCTTAGGAAATGTTTATGAAAAAAATGGATAGGCAGTTCCTCAAAAAAAAGACTCAACTAATAGTAATATGATTCAGATAACAGAAACATTTTTCCCATTAAGATCACTTTCCCTGTTATTTACTAATTGCTCCACCACTGGGTTTGAGAAACCATTCAGAAAGCAAGGGAAAAAAGTTTCATTAATGGCATATTCATTTTACATGCAAAAAATCCAAAAATCCAAAAGATTTTCAGAAAGTTTTTCATGGTATCATCCATATACTGTTTTTGGTAAGTAAACATGATAAATGACTAATAGTGCCATTGTCTCATAATATATTAAATATATACATAAATATTTATAAACAACTGTATATCTAAAATCTGTCGTCCATATAATTCCATAAGGTTATATTTGTACATATGATGATCTCATCATTTTTCAAAGTAAGACAATGATCAAGTAGTAGAAAGTATGGTGTGTTTAAGACAGAGAAAGGTAGATGACTGGTGCTTTGTGGAGTTTTGTGTGACACAGGACAGGGATTGCTGATTGCCTAGGAGAGCCAGCATGGGAGCCTTCAGTTAGAGGTTAGAAAGGGAAGTTCAGGTCCTGTCTTATGAAAACATTTTAATGAAATGTCATATGGTAGGGTGATCATGCATTTTATCATCAAGACGAGGAACTTTTGAAAATAAGAGGGGGAGTTATGAGTCCTGATGCATGGGAACAATTTCTGCACATTCCTATTGGTCATGGCACAGTGTTACTATTGTGTATGTTCTATTGCTGGGAAACTAAAGAGACTCCAACAGGTTCCCTATGATCCCCACCTCTTTGTGAAATTCCTTCCTCTTGAGTGTAGGTTGGACCTAAAGGCTCCCTTCCTGCAAGTGGAACACAAAAATGCAATGGGATGTCACTTCTGAGAATAAGTTCTACAGTGACTATAACTTTCACCTTGCTGTCTGTCTCTCTTTTCTCTTGGATTCCTTGCACTGGGGAAGCAAGCTCCTGTGTTGTGGCCTGCCTTACAGAGAAGTCCATGGGGCAAGGAACTAATGACTTTGGCCAACAGCCACCAAAGTGAGATTGAAAGCCATCCTTCCTCAGTTGAATCTTAAGATGACTAGAGCTTTAGCCAATGCCTAAATTGCAGGATCATGAAAGACCTTGAACCTGAGGACCCAGCTCTGCCATGTCAGATTGCTGATCTATGGGAACTGTGAGATAATAAATAGTTGCTTTTTTCAGTCCCTAGTTTTGGAGTTAATTTGTTGAATAGCAAGAGACAACAAATACAGAGAACTTCAGATATCAGGATATTGGTATGAGTTTGTGGTTTGGGGTCAGATCGGCTGCCTCTCTTATTTGTAGTTCCAGGGGAGAACAGGCACACAAGCGTGCCACAGATAGGTTGATTGAGGCCAGATGAGGAGTTTTTAGTGACCTTGGGAGGAAGTCCACCTTAATGTGTTTGCATTCCTGCTTCACTTGAAGGAAAATAGAGGTTGAGTTTGTTTCTTTACAGATCCTTCAGTTGCATGTTTTCTTGCCAATACCCCTTAAATTCAATGGAATTTAGACTTTTAGATAATGGGAAACAAACAACAAAAAAGCAAATTTCATCCTATCATTATCAATATGTGTCTTTCCATATATTCTGAAATAATTTTTTGAACCAAAAAAAGAGAAGAATTTGGATAATATTTATGGTGAAATTGCCTCAAAATTATTTGAAGTTAACAGAGCAGGAAAACGAGTTAGGAAGAAAAAGAATGTACCACATATCTTTTCCTCTTTTTCTCCCCACCCTCTTTCTCTTTCTCATTTTTTCCTTCCATCCTTCCATCCCAGCTCCTGAGATTGTGAAATTGTTGCACTGGGATGTTTTTCCCCTTGCAAGAGGTGCTCTTGAGAGGGATTTAGACAGAACATCGGGGTTCTATTAAAAGTGGCTAGCTTGTCACCATGTAGAAAGCTTAAAATTGAATTCATCTTTGTGTGCTTTATGCCTCATGTGTTTAAGGTGCAGAGAGTGCCCCAGGGTCTCAAGGTGAAAGCATAAAATGACAACAATTAAATGAGATCCAACTGAAAAAGTAGAAGCTGAAGGAATAGAAACCAGTGCTTGGGAAGGAGCCCAACTTAACTTACCTCTCAGGATTGAAGAGTGAAGATCAGGGTTTATGATGTCACAGCCCAGAGATGAAAGGTCCTGGTGCAGAGGCTCTCTGTCCTAGTAGTGGCAAATGTTGGTCATGCAAGATGCCATACTGGTGCTTTCTTTCAACTTCCTCACTAGGCAGATAGGCAGATAAAGAAACAGAGTCGAGCAGGTCATGTTGGCAGCAGATTGGATCTGGAACCCAGACCACCATATTGCCAGCAATGTTGTAGATGTTCACGGTAGAGGTTCAAGTCTCTGTACTGTCAGTGATTAACTCTGGGACCTGGCAAGACATGGGCTAAGCTTCTGCTCCTGCATTAGTACAGATGCTCATTCTTACTGCATGGGGTGGTTATCGGGATGGATAGCCTGAGCCTGAGTGAATCCTCATCAATGCAGCGATTTATTTATTTATTTATTTATTTATTTATTTATTTATGTATGTATGTATGTATTTATTTATGGTATGCTATGTTAGTCATAATATGGTGAGGTAGTGGTCCATGATTCATTGTTTTTGTATAACACCCAGTGCTCCATGCAGTATATGCTCTCCTTAATACCCATCACTGGGTTAACCTATCCCCTCCTCCTCCCCTCTAAAACCTCAGTTTGATTCCTGGAATCCATAGTCTTTTATGGTTCCATCTCCTCTTCTGATTTGCACCCCCTTATTTTCCCTTCCTTCTCCTAATATCTTCCATGTTATTCGTTATGATCCACAAATAAGTGAAACCATATGACAATTGACTTTCTCTGCTTGATTTATTTCACTCAGCATAATCTCCTCCAGTTCCATCCATGTTGATGCAAAAGTTGGGTCTTCATCCTTTCTGATGGCTGAGGAATCTTCCATTGTATATATGGACCACATCTTCTTTATCCATTCTTGTCAAAGGACATCTTGGGTCTTTCCACAGTTTGGCTATTTTGGAGATTGCTACAATAAACATTAGGGTACATTTGGCCCTTCTTTATATTACATCTGTATCTTTGGGGGGAGCATCACATTGTCTGATTTCAAGCTATATTACAAAGCTGTGATCACCAAGATCACAGCACGGGACTGGCACAAAAAAAGACACATACATCAATGGAACAGAACAGAGAGCCCAGATATGGACCCTCAACTCTATGATCAACTAATCTTTGACAAAGCAGGAAAAAATATCCAATGGAAAAAAGGTAGTCTCTTCAATCTTTTCAATAAATGAGGCTGGGAAAATTGAACAGCTATATACAGAAGAATGAAACTGGACCATTCTCTAACATCATACACAAAGATAAACTGTAAATGGATGAAAGACCTCAGTGTGAGACAGGAATCCATAAAAATCCTAGAGGAGAACATAGGCAGTAACTTCTTCGGCATCGTCCACAACAACTTCTTTCAAGACACCTCTAAAGACAAGGGAAACAAAAGCAAAAAGGAACTTCTGGGACTTCATTAAGATAAAAAGCTTCTGCACAGCAAAGGAAACAGTCAACAAAACAAAGAGGCAACCCACAGAATGGGAGAAGATATTTGCAAATGACATTAAAGATAAAGGGCTGATATCCAAGATGTATAAAGATCTTCTCTTTTTTTAAAAGATTTTATTTATTTATTTGACAGAGAGAAACACAGCCAGAGAGGGAACACAAGCAGGGGGACTGAGAGAGGGAGAAATGAGCCTCCCACCGAGCAGGAAGCCTGATGTGGGGCTCGACCCTGGGTCTCCAGGATCATGACCTGAGCCGAAAGTTGTCACTTAATCAACTGAGCCACCCAGATGCCCCATAAAGATCTTCTCACACTGAACATCCAAAAAGCAAATAATCAAGTAAAAAAATGGGCAGAAGACATAAACAGACATTTCTCCAAAGAAGAGATACAAATGGCTAACAAACACATGAAAAAATGTTCATCATCATTAACTGTCAGGGAAATTCAAATCAAAACCACACTGAAATACCACCTTAACCAGACAGAATGGCAGAATGGTAAAAATTGACAAGCCAAGAGACAATAAACGTTGAAGAGTTTGCAGAGAAAAGGGAACCCTCTCACACTGTTGGTGGGAATGCAAAGTGGTATAGCTACTTTGAAAAACAGTGTGGAGGTTTCTCAAAAAGTTAAAAGTAGAGCTACCCTATGACCCAGCAATACTGTGATTCTTACTGCTTGAGAATTTGCCCAGGGGTTTAGGATCGACAGATTCAAGACTTGGAACCAGTTTTTCTAACGTTGCCTCCAGCACTCTTTCTGTCACATCAAGTTAGGATAGAAGGCAGTGATTCCAGAATCTGAAGGAACAGCACGTGTCCTCAGCTGGTGAGCCATCTCCTAGGACACATGCAGGGGGTACTCCAAGTACTCCCTAACAGATACTAGTTCAGCTAACACAGAGAGCAACCGCAAACAGGTTGCTTTGAAAGACCACACAGAGGAGGTTTTGGCTTTAGGTCTTTGGCTTCCTACAAGGTTCTTGGGGCTGTCTGACTTAATTTCAGGTCAGTCGTGACAGCTCAATACTGTGGCGGGATCTGGAGGAGAACAACACATCATTGTAGTAGTTGAGAGATCATTAAAGCCAGAATGAAAGTTGATGTTAGAGAGAAAAATAAGATCCCTCGTGCAGGTGAGACCTCTGTCTAGAGCACAGTGACCAACTCTTGGTCAGGATCAGCTGCACGCCACACAGGTGTTGGAAGGGACCCCGGAGGACAGCAATGACCGCGTGCTGCTCAGGGCGGCTCACACCTGGGCTGCAGCCCGTGGCTGGGACTAACCCTAAGAAAATGAGGACCATGATTTCACCTGTCTGAGCCTCACTGGGTTCTTTGGTAAATTGAAGAAATAATCAGACCCAGCCATAGGTTTGCTGAGACGACGAAGGGCAACGATGCATATAAAACCGTGTATGTCGAGCATAGCGCCTGGCAGGGACAAGGGCCCGTATTGAGAACCAGACGTGCGTTTGGATGCTCCTCTGTGGGCTCAGTACTTGTGAGGTTAAGTCAGGGGAAGGCAGGTGAGAGCCTTTCCTTCTCACATTTGGATCAGGGAAGTAATGGCTGTTGTCCATCCCGAGGGAAGGGTGTGAGCTCCGCCCCCCTCCCAGGGTCCCAGTCAGGCCCTGTGATGATGCCGGCCATTCCCACAGCCCTGTGGCCACCATTATCAACTCTGGTTTCTTCAGCATGGCCTTTGCTTGATATGAAGGACTGACACTTCACCAAATCACTTCGGTCTATCTTTTATCGCCTTCTACTAAGGGGCATCCAGAGTGGCTGGGGCACTGGCAGCAGAGGGGAGCGAAAGGAGGAATAAGGGGCAGGCACCCAGTAATCTCTGTGACCCCTCTGGGCCTGATTTGAGGTAGGCATTTGACACATGTAAACAAAGGGTGTCTGGTCCTCCTGCAAGCAGAATGATGGGGAACCCACGAAGAGGTCTGGATGACTTACATCCTAGGGACCTCAAGTTTTAATGACCTGTCCCAGGCTCCAGCCCAGGACAGACTGGCTGCACACACCATCCCCCACTCCTGCCAAGCCGAGCCCCCAGACAGGCTGGCGAACGTTGGCCCCTCCGCTTCCCCTCCCCAACACGAGGCATCATTTATGTGTCTGTTGGAATGTGCCTCCTGCCACTTTCACACCTGGCGGCCTTTTACTCTTTCCTTAAAACTTACTGTGGGGAGAAGCTTGGGGCTTCTTAACCAAGGTTGGTTCCTGCAAGAGCTGGGCTTCCCCACGCCACCGTCCCATTGCACAGGCGCGCTCGCCTGTCTCTGCCGCTCAGCTAGGCAACTCGAGGGTCAGCACTGGACCTGATGCAGTAGAGTGCCCACCTCCCGGCATACTCCCGGGAACTCAGTGAATGATGGAACAATAGGTGGATCTTCAAATATCCCCAATGTCCTGGCTTTCTGCATCTGTATAACTTACCATTTAATTGTATTGTCTTCTACTAAATTCGTTCCTTCAGTTTTTGGTCGCATGATCCGGCTGAATTAGGAGGCCATGGTTTCACGGTTGGTGCTCAGTGTTACGGGTCAATATTTGCTTTACCGCCCCTTCCCTGTGTTTAGAATGGCAATCCCTGCCATTTGTTTGTTGCGCTAAGTTTCCGTCCAAGGGGCATAGTTGCATTTGCGCCTCTCCCACACCTTCAAGGTCAATGAGATGACCATTTGAGGTATTTTATGCAGGTGAAGACTGGGGCTCTGAGGAGTTGAGAGCAGACTTGAGTTCAAGTTGTTTGCGTGGGAGAAGAAAAATAGAATTGTTCTAAAAGAATTTTTGAAATTGCATCTGCTACATATTCAGAAAGTTCTGGCCGGCAGGGACCTGGTACCGTCTTGAGTGGCTTGGTTGAGTAGTCGTAACACATTCAGTCATGGAGAGGGGGTTAGCGGCTCTGCACCCTGCAGCACCCCTGAGGCCATCACACTCTCCTGGGCGGGTGATTTGTTAGAAGGGCTGTTGCCCCTTTCATAGAGGCAGTTCCTGACTCAAGCCCAGGCCTCCTTTCGTGTCTGTCCTCATCTATTACAAATGTCTCCAGGAGAAGAGCTTATAGTGGATGGCAGAGTGATTTTAATGGCTAATTGAAAAATCATGGGCTTTTAAAGCTCAGAAAGGCTTTCAAAAAGATTGATGATGGCCCATGGATGTGGTTTACCTTCTGCAGCTCTGTGTGTGACTCTTTCTTCCCTGAGGATATAAAGTGGGTCAGTCACCCTCCCGTGGCTGGTCTCTCTCACGAGCTCTTCTGATTAAATGGTTGCATGTCACTGCACCTTGGTGTATGGCTTCAGTAATTTTCCCTTCTCTTTTCAGTTGTAAACTTGGGAGATGATAAGAAGGCCTGGGATATTCTGAGCCTTCTTTTTCCGCCTAGGTGGAACTGTGGCTGTAATTTATTCCACACATGGGAAAGAGACCCTCTCTCCTGAAGTGGTAAAGAAACCTTTTTAAACAATGAAGTGTCATGGTGTGCACATGGATGGTGATGTCATCAACACCTAATAAATAAAATAATAATACTTTACATTTCGTGCTGTGATTCTGCTCCCTCCACCCCTTGCAGCTATAGCATCAGTCAGTGCTTCAGAAAGAAAGCCAATTTGAATGTGGGTGAACATCAATTAAGACAGGGGAATTCAGAGCTTTCTTGCTAATTGTCACATGGTTATGGAAAGCTCCCTAGGGAATCCTCAATTTCCATGCAGACTAGATTAGTTCTCAGACTTTGGAATTTCATGCTGCAGTAAAATTTCCAAAAACATTAGAATATTGACATGTTTGTCTATTTTTAATTTTGATTTATCTTTTAAAAAATTAGAACTCCAAAAAAAAAAGCCCACGCCAAAATCAGATCAACAAATAGACATCCTCTCTCACCCATAATCACTGCATGTTTCATAGAAGAAATTAAATTTCAACACCTAAATATTTAAAAACCTTAGGTCTTTAATCCGCAAATAAATGACCACTTTCAATAGGCTACATTTAGCATTATAAAAAACGTATTCAATAACAAAATATTATTGTGGGCTCATCTTATTGTTTAAACTCCTAAGAAAGGAGAGCAAAATACATGGTAGGTTAAAAACGTCTAGGTAAATAGAGAAAAAACCACCTGCTAGTATTATAATCTTGCTCTCTGACTAGTGGAAGCCAAGGGGTAATTTTTTAATTTTTCTTTTTGTGCATTCTAAAATTTAGTTAAAAACACTTAATATTATTAATAATAATAAAGTGACATAAATGGCGTTAGATCTTCACCCCAGATTTTGCGGGGCAGGAGCGGCCCTACAGGCTGTGTCTTGGCATATTCACACAAATGTCAGACATCATGCCCCGAGTGTGCCTTTCCCTTTCGCAGCAGGGGCGGTGGCCCCCTGCCATGTGGTGGATGAGTGTCGCTGTCTTTGTCTCTGCTTCTGCCTTTCCCGCTGCCACCATCCCCGGTTCCAGCTCCTCCTTCTGTCTCTTGCTTTCGGCTTCCTCAGGGCCTGCGTTTGACTTCTCACCGCCCTTGCTGTCCCATGCCTTTGTCTGGGCGGCGTTTTACCCTCTGTGGTCTTCCGTTTGCCCATCTGCAGCCTCCCATTCCATCTCCAGGTCAGAGTCCTGAAAACAGAAGATTCTGTTTGGGCGTGTTTGTATTGTGGCCGTTGTGAGCAGAGGGCTCCCAGGCACCCTGCAGAGGCTGTCACCCCCTGACTCGACGGCTCGCTCTGTACTAGGCATGTTGCATCAGTTATTGAGTTCATGGCTTTTAAAGTCCTGTGAGGGAGGTGACAATGTTGAGGTTACCTGAGCCCCGTGCTTTTGGCGAAAACAGCCATGATTACACAACCTCTCCACCCTTTGGTGTTCCCTGCGCAGGCCGACCACAAAAGACCACCCTGCTCTCTCCTATTCTCACATAAGACCCGGCTCCAACTTCTATCTGTGACTTTCATAAGGTTTGCAGTGACTCTCTTATTTGCTCACCTGAATAAGACCCCCAAGTTTCTCGTTAATGCATGTTCTTCCTGTTGCGATGGCCTGAATGAAGCCATCTCCTTCAGTGTGCATTTTATATCTTCTGCATAGGAAGTATTTTCTCCATTGCTATTCCTGTGTAAACGAAAATGCGTCCCAAGCCACACAGACAAAAGTAGCCAGTGTTGGGTCTCAATAGTAGCTACGCAACAAGAGTGAATCTGTGTCCATTTTATTAAAGATGTGTGTCATCACGTCAGCGTCACTGGGACAGCTGAAGGCCTCCTCAGGAAATGCCTCTCTGAAGAAAGCTGTTCTCCCGGCTGGACAACTCAACACTACCTGCTGGCGAAGGTCCTCATGTCTTCTCAGCTGAAGAACTCCCCCTCTAAGTTGACGTTCTTGTCCTCGGCACCTCTGGGCCTGTCAGGTTTGTTGGAAGCAAACACTTGGGGGTTCAAGAAGCACCCTCATTATTCCCCATTCTTAGAATGAGCGCTGGAGTCTGCACGAGAAGGTGGCCACACTCAGCTGTGAACCAGGCAGCGGTCTTGCTTCGAGAATGAGACTGACGGATGGGTCGTATGCCGGATGCTATCCGGGGGACGTCATGTGATGTTCAGTGCTCTGGTCACCATGATGGGGGCCAATGGAAATAGGTAATAAGTAAAACATATCACTAATACTTGTATGACTTACATGCTGAAATTCTATTTTGGATATATCGAGTTTAAATCTAAATTACTAAAATTAAAAAAAAGCAAGTAAATAGAATCGCCTCTTTTGCTAGCGTTTCACGCTGCAGCACTGGGTTATCATACACAGTGTGCATGTCTAGGAGGCAATGCCCCTGGAGCGTGTGCATCAGGGATAGAGCAAATCGTGCACAGCCTGTCTCCAAGTGTGTTCCAAAGACGGTGGACCCTCGCGGGCCGTGACAACTTGTGGCACCTCGCAAGTGTGGCCAGGACAGCAGGGAGTGTCCCGGGAATAGCCCCCCCACCCCTTCCAAGTGCCAGGCCACGGAGGATGCTTCTCGAGGGCGGGAAGTCTTACCCTCAAAGATATTTTGTGATCCAGTGTGAAATTTAAATACGTTCATTGTATACATTCTCTATACGATGAGATTCTCCAAATTTGATTCCTTATGTGATTTTTTTTCTTTTTTCCTTACAATATTAACAAACCCTGGTGTCTCTAAAGAATCAATGAAGACTTTCATAAAATTAGTTTTGCTGATCTTGTCTGCTGGCCTGAGGCTGGCCACCTTCCCGGATGGTTAAGAGTCAATACTTCTGGAGGCCAGAAGGAGACCAGTGGTTGCCCCCGGAACATTGCATGGTCAGCCTGTCTGGGCTGTTCAGGCGGGACAGGGATGGGGCAGGGGGAGGCCCATTAGTGGCCCTCTTCCCAGAGCCCTGGGTGTTAGCACGCACTTTCTTCCTGATTGAAGAAAATGCACATGAGAACCTCGGAATAAATGCCATTTCTAGAAAATGTTTATTTCTTTTCTGTCTCTAAAGTTGAAATTATTTCCAGTTTAAGGCCAACAAATGGGTTTCTTTTTTAAGAGGGAATATTTTTAAATATTAAATTTTATTTATAAAATTTATTTATATTAAACACATCATATATTATTAATTTAATATTATATTAAATATATAATAGAAATACTATATTAGTATATTATCTATATAATATATTGTTTATTAATATATTATATAGATGATATATTAAAGTTATATTTAATATAAATATTAAATAAATATTTAATTAATAATTAACTATTTAAACTATTTAATATGAAAGTGTAATACATTATTTTAAATCTACTTGAAACTACAAGTAGAGAAAAGGATGTTTCCAGAGTTCAAGCATATCAAAAATAAAATTAATTCCCTATCCTTGCTTTCCTAAGACCTCTGGCTTCACCTGAAAAGCTAGTTCCATTCATAATCCCCATTTAGGAGAAACAAAAACTGTAAGCCACATCTTTTATTTCCAACACTCTGAGTCTTCAAAAAAAATTGTATTTACACCAGTGGATTCCTATTAAATGAGCCAACAGCACCAATGGGCTTAAACGGCTTGGTAAAGGACCCGGTGGTGAAGCCAGGCCGCATGCCCATTGGTGGACCCCGCCTGCGCCTCTTCTTTCTTGTCGGCCACACTTCCTCATCCACACAGGTCCTCTGGACTTCCACCGCCTGTGTTCAAACCCCCGTCCTGCCACGTAGAAAGAGCGTGTGCAGGTTCCGTTTCCTAACTGTCTCAGCGCATTTGGGTTGCCGCAGACAGAGACACTGAGTTCTCATGGTTCCGGAATCCAGGAAGTCCACGATCAAGGGCCAGGAGACCCAGTGTCTGGGGAGGGCTTGGTTGGCAGATGACCATCTGTGTCTGTATTTGTGCTGTAGCCTCACGCGGCAGAAGGGCCACGGGGGCTCAGTGGGGCCTCTTTTATAAGGGCACTCCTCCTGCTCGTGAGGGCCCCATCCACATGACTCATTACCTCCCCAAGGCCCCACCTCCAAATCACAGTCATATTGGGAGTTAGATGTCAACATACACATTTTGGGGGGGAACGTAAGCATTTAACCCATAGCACTAACAAATCTGGATTTTGAGTTTTTTTGCTTTGTAATGGACATACAGACTTTTCTGGGTGTGTGTGTGTGTGTGTGCGTTGAAGAGGTACAATTTTAATGAGAAAGCGAGCATACGGTACCCAGAACAGCTTTGTATCTACGATGGCTTGTGCTTCTCATAGAAATCAATATTCCTGTCCTTACCATGGCTGCAGGCCCACATGGCTTCACCAGTTTCTTTCCTCGTGATGAGCGCGGGACCCAGGCTTTCCCCCTGGCCCTTGTGCTTCACCGATGCCGCTTGAGACTGCTGCTTGGGCTAGGATGATGGGTTGGCTTCCCACACATGAGCGGGACCCTGCCTTCCAACATGGACCTGCCCAAGCGGGAGGAGTCCTGATCCCAGAGCTCGTGCTCGGCCACTGCTTGCTTTCCCTTCCTTCTTTCTTCCTTCCTTCCTTCCTTCCTTCCTTCCTTCCTTCCTTCCTTCCTTCCTAAAATTCTTAAGGATTTTATTTCTTTATTTGACAGAGACAGAGAGCACAAGTAGGGGAAAAGGGTTAGAGAGCAGCAGGCAGAGGGAGAGGGAGGAGCAGGCTCTCCACTGAGCAGGGAGCCCGGTGCAGGACTCGCTCCCAGGACCCTGGGATCATGACCTGAGCCAAAGGCAGCTCCTTAACTGACTGAGCCACCCAGGTGCCCCTCACTGTTTTATTTCTCATTCTGGTCCTGGGTAACCAGTGATGAATCATGAGAAAACATTCTCTCTCTCAGTGGTGGCATTAATTTAACACATGGGAAAATACTGAAAGGTCAGAAGTAAAACAACCTGCTGGTGGCGTTATCATTTGTGTTCTGCTCTCCTGACTTGGTGGTGAGCCCCTTGAGGCCAGGGTTGATGCTCCTCCCGGGACTGAAAGCAGCGAGTCCTCCCAGAATGCGCAGGGAATGAGTTCGGGGCAGACAAACATCGGGCTCCAAGGTCAGCGCACACACATCTGGGCCAGTACTGAGACTGCCAAGATGAAAGGCAGGAAGCCGTTCACCAGAGTGTGGACAAGAGTCTCCCAGTTAACTTCAACCATAAGAACGTGTTTACAGACGCGTCAGAGAACACCGGGAGAGACCGCTAGAGTATGGCCCCAGGAAGAAGCAGCCGTGCGTGGTCGGGGAGAAGCCCACATTTCCCCGTGGATCAGATCCCAGCGCATCAACACTGGCCCCCGGCCCCCGTGCAGACTGGTCTCAGAGGGACACTGCACATCCCTGAGGTACTTCCAGAGGCTCGACTGTGGACAGGACATGAGCGATAGCTCTGCAAAGGAAGGTATGTAGAACACTCTGGGCATAACCTGACCATGTCCGTGTGAGGGGACATCTCTGACCGCCTGGGAGACTTCAATATCTGATTCAACTGGGAAACTCGCAAGCAACCTTGACCACCACGTCAAAGGGGGATGGAAGGAGGAAGGAAAATACTTAGGACTCTTATGGTCCACCTATATAGACTTTGACATTCTAGAACTTTGTTAACACTTTTGTTACAGTCACAAATAAGACTTTGTTATTTTAACTAAAAACTAAATGTATAGTCTGAAAAAGCTCATCGAAATGACCCCTGTACTGGATCTTCGTACATCTGGCGAAAGCTACCTTTGCTCAGGTGAGGTGCCTGCGCTCACTGGTGGGTGGGGAGACCCAGAGAGGCCACATCATCTCAGCTCCAAGGGGCAAATCATCACACGTCAAACAAAACTTCAGATCCTTTGCTTGCTAAATAATGCCATGTGCTTGCTCCATATGCTTGTAGATAATATATGAAAGTGGAAATAAAAGTCTATAGGTCTTGTTTCATCCTACATGCGCACATACCCACACCTGCACACGCACACACATGCGCACACGCACACACGCACAGAGAAAGGTCCACAGAGACACTGTGGAAAGGTTCTAGAAATAGAGTGAAACAAACATTGAATGAAAAAGTTGCTCTAGGAGCAGTCGTGTCACTGGAAGCGGCTACTTCTGTGCCCAAGTGCTGCAGAAAGTTCTGGCCGTACCCCCACCTTGACCTCCGTGGGCAGAGGCAGGTCTCTGTCTGAAGGGTGGATGAAATGGATTTCCTCAGACATTTCTTCTGGCGACTGCTGCTACGGTGAGGTCTTTACTGCCGTCCTCTGATGAAGCTGGCAGGAGTGTCTCTGAGGAGGGAGATGTCGTTCCGACCTTAAAATTTCATCCATTTAACCTCTCTTGAGAGGTACGTCCGGATGCACGTGATCACTGTGAAATCTCGCTGACGACTATCGGGCACACCCAGGAGTTCCTTTAACCTTTCCTATCAAGGTGCCTGCAGTCAGTCCCAGATCTGCCAGAATGGCCTTTCCGTTCAGTCTAATCTCTGTCCTGCACTCGGCCATCGACGTGAGTCACCGTGACATTTTTGAGACTGCAGAGTTCTCAGAAGCGGCGCAAAAGAGACAGTTCTACAAATGCTGTGACCTTGAAGTAAAAAAATCCCTTCATTTTCCTGCCCCAGATAGGACCATGTGCCAGCTTGAAATCCAAGTAAAAAAGACAGTGAAGTGATGCAGCTTGGTGTTGCCCGGTCAGATCCGCACTGACTGACTCACCCTTACGAGGAGGTCTGGTTCCGTGCCTCTGGCAGTCTGCTGGAGAATTAGACCGGGTCGACAGGGGAGGTCCGAGGGTCATTCTAGTTTCTGGTGGACTCGAAGCTGAACGTGAACCCAAAGCAGTGTGTTTATCTGACTCAGCACACAAAATGGTGGGAGCCTGGGGAAAGCCGGCCTGCCCAGCAAGTACATGACATGGCACAGGCAGGAGACTGGGAAAACTGACGGACCATTTTGGAGCTGATGTAAAAATGTGTTTAAAAGGTATTTTAGCCGGGAGGAAAATGTGAAAAAAATAGGCTGCATGAGACAGATGAGATCATTTTAGTAAAAGTAGCCCAAACCGTGTGACCCACCGTTGGCGGTCTCTCTGCCATACATAACACCAAATAATACACCAAACTAGCATCCACACCACTAATGTATCATTCTGGTTCATGGGTTTTTGTTTTTGTTTTTGTTTTAAGATTTTATTTATTTATTTGACAGAGAGAAACATAGCGAGAGAGGGAACACAAGCAGGGGGAGTGAGAGAGGGAGAAGCAGGCTTCCCGCGGAGCAGGGAGCCCGATGCGGGGCTTGATCCTGGGTCTCCAGGACCATGACCTGAGCTGAAGGCAGACGCTTAACTACTGAGCCCCCCAGGCGCACCCTGGTTCTTGGTTTTTGAGTCACTCTCCACTTCCCAGACAGGAGGAGCCTAAATGGGAAAGGCAGGAGGGTGTTGCTGGGGGCAGAGTGGAGTCTGAGGAACCTGAAAATGAGCAATTTCGAAGAAGGAAGTGGTAACTTGCCATGGTTTCAACATGGATGTGTACATTTTTTTGTCAAAAAAAATCCTTTTTAAAAAAATATTTTATGTATTTATTTGACAGAGAGAGAGACACAGAGAGAAGGAACACGGCAGGGGGAATGGCAGAGGGAGAAGCAGGCTTCCTGCTGAGCAGGAGCCCGACGTGGGGCTTGATCCCAGGATGCGGGGATCGTGACCCGAGCGGAAGGCAGGTGTTTAACATCAGAGACACCAGGTGGCCCTCAAAAAATCCTTTCATTTATTGATTCAGTAAGGACTTCTTGGTTGCCTGGTCACTTTGAGGAACAGGCCGGGTACTGAAGATTACAATCATGAGCACAACAGGCATGGTACCTAATGGGCCATGGTACCTTAGGCCTCGACATGCCTAACCCAGCAGGGAAGACAAGTAGTAATGAAATGTCCCCAAATATAAAACCACAACTGTGACAAAGCCTAAAGAATAGGCTTGGTATCCTTTTAGATTTTTCAATGATAAGTATTTAAGTGTGTAAGCACTGGTTTGTCCTTGTTTTGCATCTTTTTCTTTGATTTATTCCTTAACTTAATTTGAGGGCTTGCTGTCTACTGGCTGCTGTTGCTGGGTCAGGGATAGCACAGAGAAAGAGGCGGAATTCCTTTGGCGCAGGTCATGATCGCAGAGCCCTGAAATCAAGCCCACCCGTCGGGCTCCCTGCTGGGTGGGGAGCCTGCTTCTCCCTCTCCTTCTGCCCCTCCCTCTCCCTCGTGCTCGCCCTCTCTCTAATAAATGAATAAAATCTTAAAAAAAAAAAAAGGGCAACTGCATTGCCATCACAGTGCTTCTGTCTTGAGAATGAGAGTCAGGTTTTATGGGATGTGCTCCTGTTTTAGAGGAAGGAAATTGATCTCAGCCAGTGGATGCCCTATAATAGTGGCATTCCTTTCTACTTCCGACTGATAATTTTTCTCATCCCTAGTTTCCTTAAATAAGACGGTTTGCCACTGTGTCACAATGAGGCCAGCCCCAATTGCTCGGTCCTCTAATCGACATGGCCCTAAAAGTACATGATGTATACTTATTGGCCGAATTCACTCAGAACAATGCACTTTCCTTTAAGTATTATGTATTAACTCTAGAGTAACTCAGGGTAGATCCTGGCCCAGAGTTAGGGGCCAGACATCCAGCAGACCCTGGCCTCAGCTGGGCACACAGAGGACCCAGGCACACAAATGGTGATGGGGCAAGGGACACTGAAATCCGTCAACCTGATTTAATCATTTTGTAGCACTTAGATGTTTTAAAAAGTGCCTTTACAAATAAAATAGACTTTGTCATCTCTACAATAATATGAACTAGGTGAGGGTAATAGATATTTTGATTTTTTAAAATGATTATATGTATGCTTGTATTTATTTATTTATTTATTTACGAGAGCGGGAGAGCAAGGGCATGCCCGGGCAGTGGGGAGAGCAGAGGGAGAAGCAGACTCCCCACCGAGCAGGGAGCCCCATGTTATGTTTTGATGCTTCTGGCATTTTTGAAATTGTCAGCAATGGATTTATGTTCCTGTTATACCGAGGGGGGAAACACTTTCAAAAAGTAAAGTTAGAAACAATATGGCTAATGAGAAGTTAGGACCCTAAGATTATGACCTGAGCTGAAGGCAGACCCTGGACTGAGGGAGTCACCCAGGTGCCTCTCTAGATATTTTGATTTTTTAAAAAAGATTTTATTTATTTGACCGAGAGAAACACAGCCAGAGAGGAAACACAAACAGGAGGAGTGAGAGAGGGAGAAGCAGGCTTCCTGCCGAGCTGGGAGCCTGATGCGGGGCTTGATCCCGGGTCTCCAGGATCATGACCTGAGCCCGAGGCAGACACTTAACGACTGAGCCACCCAGGCGCCCCTAGATATTTTGATTTGAAGTATAAAGACACTTGGGACAGAATGGGTAGGAACAGAGAGAACAGGTGAGTTTCATGCAAATTATAGCCAAGGTGCCTGCCAGAGCCTAAACTTCTCATTAGCCATATTGTTTCTAACTTTACTTTTTGAAAGTGTTTCCCACCTCGGTATAACAGGAACATAAATCCATTGCTGACAATTTCAAAAATGCCAGAAGCATCAAAACATAAATTAAAATCCCAGGTTATTCTACTACCTAGAAATAGATAACATTCTGGTATAAATTTTTGTCGCTTTTTTTTCTGTAAGTATATACACACACAGGGAAACACACACTTTCCAAATTGGGAGTCAGACTATACATCCTCTTTAACAAGCTGGGATTTTCACTTAAAACTATTTGTGAATTTCTTATGTGACCAAATATTTTCTGTAATATCTATAATAGCTATTTATTATTTTTGATGGAAGTCATTCTTCATTTTATTATTAGGTTGTTGAGTTGTTTTCATAAGTATGGTTTATACATGGAGAGTTCAATTGAAAGTTGACTTGGGGAAAAAGGGAGCTTATCTTTTTTTAAGTTCTGTCTCCAACTTGTTATAATTTTAAGGAATTATTCGACTGAGGCATAGTTCTCATATAGTATGACGTACATCTGTTAAGTGTGCAGTTTGATGAGACAGACAGATGCACGTACCCCAATGAGCTCATAGACCCTTGCATTGTCACAGGAAGTTCCCGCTTATCTTTTTGAATTCAGTCCTCAGATTTATCCAGGCGTAACTACAGGTCTGATTTCCATCGACATTAAGTTTTGCCAATTTTACGGCTTCTTATAAAGTGAATCTTGTACTCTTGACATCTCTTTTGTTTTTTTTTCTTTCAGCACCCTGTTTTTGAGATTCATTCATGCTCTGGCAGATATCCGTAGTTTATTCTTTTAAAAAAATTATCGCCGAGTGGTATATGAGCAAAATTTGTTCATCCATTCTCCTGTTGGTAGACATTTTGGTTGTTTCTATTTTTGGTTATATTCAATAAAGATACTCTAAATCTCCTATATAAGTTTTTGTATACTTGTTTGCCTGTTTTTGTTTTATTTTTTCAAGCATATATTTCATCGAGAAGATGCCTATAAATAGATATTTGGGGTCATATGGTAGTTTCTTTATAAGAAAATCCCAATTGGTTTTCCAAGGTGACCGTGTTATTTTATTTTATACTCCCAACAACAATGTATGAGAGTCCTGGTTGTTCCAATCCATGAAAACGTGGGTGTTGCCGGTCTTTTTCGGATTAGCCAAGTTGCCCAATGACATTCACAGTGGTTTTCCTGATAACTAACTGTGCTGAGTACTTTTTCATGGGAATGTTGTCCCTCCACATCTTCCTTTGTGAAGTGTCTGATCAAACTTTCAGTCCATTTTTAATTGCGGTATGTGTCTTCTAGGAGTTGCTTTTGTTCTTTGTATATTTTAGATAGAAGTCGTTTGTTATATATGTTTGTGAAAGTTTCCCATAAGCCTATACCCTTCTTAGTCATTTACGTACAGGCTTTTTTTTTTTTTTTTTCTTTTTGAGGACAGATGAAATCTTAGTTTCCTCCTAACAGTTTTTGAGTTCTAAGAGAGCTTTGCCAATTGAAAGTTGAAAACATGTTTTCATCTATTTTCTTCTAGAAGCTTTCCAGCTTTAGCTTCTACATGTGACTATATGGTTCCTCACTAATTACTGTGCAAGAGGGAGAAAGGGGTTGTGCCCCGTCATTTTCATATAGATCTCCAGCTGTTCCAGAACAAATTGTTGGACTGATTTTCCTCTCTTCACCAAATTATTTTAACACTTTTGTTGAAAATTAATTTGCTATGTAAGTGTGAGTCTATTCTTGGCCTCTGCTCTGTTCCACAGATGTATTTGTTTATCCTTATCTCAATGCCATATTGACTTGTTACTGTTGCTTTATAGTAAGTCTTGAAATCAAGAGAATGTAGTTCCTCCAGCTTGGTTTTCCCTCAAGTATTTTCTGGTTATTCTAATTGTTTTTTGGCATGTCATATACATTGTAAAAAAAAACTTGTCAATTTCTGTAAGAAAAAAAGATTTTTGGGATTTTGATGGAGATTGTATCAAAACTGTAGATGAATTGAGGAGAATTGCATCTTAGAAATTTTGAGTGGGTTTTCCAATCCATAAATGTGGTATAGCTCTCCAATTATTTAGGGCTTTCTTTTTATATTCCTCTAAGACATGTTTTAGAGTTTTCAATGTATAGGTCTTGCACCTGTTTCATAAACTGTATCTCTAGCATTTTGTGGTTTTAATGTTTTTGAATTACTGTTACATTTCAACTATATTTTCAAATTATTTATTGTAAATACATAGAAATACCCCTGACAATTTTTATATTAACCTCGAATCCTGCGACATCACACTTCATTCATTCCGGTAGTTTTGTTTTCTATAGACTTTTAAGGATTTTAACATGTAGTTTGTGAATAAGAAGCTTTATTATTATTATTAAAACTTTATTTTAATATTTTAGTATTTTATTTCCTTTCTTGATTTATGCACTAAGATATCCAGTACAAACATGAATAGAAGAGATGAAAGAGGGCATTCTTACCTGGTATTCAATCCTACAGGAACAGAGTTCAGTGTTCACTACTAAGTATAATGTTAGCTGTTGGTTATTTTATAGATGCCTTTTATGAGATTGAAGGAAATCACTTCTATTCCTAGTGTACTGAGTTATTGTTTTTAAGTCATGAATATGTGTTGAATTTTGTCCAATGCTTTTTCTGCATCTATTGGGATGATCTTATGGTTTTTCTTTTATAGTCTGTCGAATATTAAACCAATCTTATATTTGTGGCCTAAATTCACTTGATATGCTATCATTTTTGCACATTTCTTGGTTTGGTTTAATTTGTTAAGGATTTTTGAATCTATGTTCAGTATCTTTTTGGAGAAGGGGTCTTTTTTAGGGGTTTGCTTTAGGTATCAGGAAAATAAAGGTAATTTCAGCTTCATAAAATAAGCTGGGAAATATTCCCTCCTCTCTAATTTTTGATCATTCTTTCTTTAAATATTTTCTTGTCCCTACTTCTCTTTTCTCTCTTCCTGTGAGTCCAACTGCCTCTGTATTAGAACATTAGTGTTATTAAACTGCTGTCCCACTGAGTTTCTATACCACTTAATTTTTTTCCTCTCTGTGTTCTGTTATGGATGGGTGCTGTTGCTCTCCCACAGACTCGGGACTCCCCTAACTGAGGAGAGAGCACTGTCCAGCTGGTACAGGTATCGTTGAATGGGTTCCCTGAGGCTGGGTTCTAAGAATGTCCCCAAACCAGAATCAACTCCTGTCGCTGAGTGAAAGATCTGTTTCTGAGCCATGCCGACAAGAAGCGGAAACTAGGAACAGGGGTGAGCCCATTCATGCTTCGTGGTCGCCCGCACTCGAGCCTCTGGTCTCTCAGGTTGTGTCCCTTTGGCAGAACCTGACATGGAGGGAGCAGCAACTGGCAAGGAGAAATGTGCCCTGCCGACCCTGCCGACCCTGCCGACCCCGCCGACCCCGCCGACCCTCAGCCCCAGCATCACACGGCAGGGTCTGGAGGGGTGGGTTAGGAGCTGAGAGATGATTGCTTAATAATGAACATAACCACCTTCCCACTCAATCTCTATGTGGTAGCCATAGTGATCTTTACAATATATATCTCCCCCTCTCCCTCCCCCCTTCCTTCCTTCCTTCCTTCCTTCCTTCCTTCCTTCCTTCCTTACGATAAAAGTCCTTAGTATGCCCTGTGGGCTAGCTAGAATCTGGCCTCTGTTCATCCTCACAGTCTCAAGTCTAGTTTTTCTAGTGCTTGTGCTAGTTTTTCTTCTACTCTGAAACCTGCACACATACACTCCCTCAGTCTGAAAGGCTC